>CM054808.1:6950616-6989616 GCA_028984105.1 Lavandula angustifolia | reverse complement strand
TACCTCGCGTTCGTCGCAGAATCTACCTAACCAAAAGCTCGATTTCTTCGGTTTCACCCATAAAAAGTTTTTACGTTTGCGAGTTAGCTTCATGGGTTGCCATCGGAACGGGGTCAATCCGATGACTAACGTGGGAGATATTACCAAAATTGGGAAACCGCGCAAGTTGGGCCCAACGTCCCTTAACGTGGTGCTTGCATTCGCTATCTCCTCGTTTCTCATCCATTTCACCCCATTTTGCGTCGTAACCTAACTCGCGAGGCTAAGACAACATGCTGGCCGTGTCCGTGGGGCTCGTGCATTTGGCCTTTCGAAACATCACAACTAGAAGCGCTATACGCGTCCCAAGTGATACCTCGCGTTCGTCGAAGAATCTACATCACCAAAAGCTTGATTTCTTCGGTTTCACTGATAAAAGTTGTTACGTTTGCAAGTTAGCTTCGGCGTTGCCATCGAAGGGGTCAATCCGATGACTAACGTGGGAGATATGACCAAAATCGGAAACCGCGGAAGTTGGGCCAGCATCCTTACGCCTTTCCGGTAGCGTCTGCATTTGGCACCATATCTCACTCGTTTCTCATCCATTTCACCCCATTTTGCTGTCGTTGTGAAGCTAACTCAGAGGGCTACGACAACATGCTGGCCGTGTCCGTGGGCTTGTGCGTTTGGCCTTTCGAAACAACACAACTAGAAGCGCTATAACGCGTCCCCGCAGATGCCTCGCGTTCGTCGCAGAATCTACCTCACCAAAAGCTCGATTTCTTCGGTTTCACCGATAAAAGTTGTTACGTTTGCGAGTTAGCTTCGCGTTGCCATCGTAACGGGATCAATCCGATGACTAACGTGGGAGATATGACCAAAATCGGGAAACCGCGCAAAGTTGGGCCCGGAAAACCTTACGCCTTTCCGGTAGGCGTCTGCATTTGGCACCATATCTCCCTCGTTTCACATCCATTTCACCCCGTTTTTTCGTCGTTGCGAAGCTAACTCGGAGGGCTACGATAACATGCTGGCCGTTGTCCATGGGCTTATGCATTTGGCCTTTTGAAACATCACGACTAGAAAGCGCTATAACGCGTCCCTGCAGATGCCTCGCGTTTGTTGTAGAATCTACCTAACCAAAAGCTCGATTTCTTTGGTTTCACCAATAAAAGTTGTTACGTCTGCGAGTTAGCTTCGCGTTGCCATCAGAACGGGGTCAATCCGATGACTAACGTGGGGAGATATGACCAAAATCGGGAAACCGTGCAAGTTTGGGCCCGGCGTCCTTACGCCTTTCCGGTAGGCATCTGCATTTGGCACCATATCTCCCTCGTTTCTCATCCATTTCACCCCGTTTTGCTGTCATTCGAAGCTAACTCGTAGGGCTACTGACAACATGCTGGCCGTGTCCGTGGGCTTGTGCGTTTGGCCTTTCGAAACATCACAGCTAGAAGCGCTATAATGCGTCCCATAGATGCCTCGCGTTCATCGCAGAATCTACCTCACCAAAAGCTCAATTTCTTCGGTTTCACCGATAAAAGTTGTTACATCTGCGAGTTATCTTCGCGTTTCCATCAGAACGGGTCAATCCGATGACTAACGTGGGAGATATGACCAAAATCGAGAAACCGCGCAAGTTGGGCCCGAAAATCCTTACGCCTTTCCGGTAGGCGTCGCATTTGGCACCATATCTCCCTCGTTTCACATCCATTTCAACCCATTTTGTTGTCATTACGAAGCTAACTCGGAGGGCTACGACAACATGCTGGTCGTGTCCAGTTGGCTTTGCAATTTGGCCTTTCAAAACATCACAACTAGAAGCACTATAATGCGTCCCGCAGATGCCTCGCGTTCGTCGCAGAATCTACCTCACCAAAAGATCGATTTCTTGGTTTCACCAATAAAAAGATTTTCGTTGCCATCAGAACGGGTTCAATCCGATGACTAACGTAGGAGATATGACCATAATCGGGAAACCGCACAAGTTGGGCCCGACGTCCTTACGCCTTTCCGGTAGGCGTCGGATTTGGCACCATATCTCCCTCGTTTCATCATCCATTTCACCCCGTTTTATTGTCGTTGGGAAGCTAACTCGAGAGGGCTAAGACAACATGCTGGCCGTGTCCGTGGGCTTGTGCGTTTGGCCTTTCGAAACATCACGGCCTAGAAGCGATATACGCGTCCTGCAGATACCTCGCGTTCGTCGCAGAATCTACCTAACCAAAAGCTTGATTTCTTCGGTTTCACCAATAAAAGTTGTTACGTTTGCGAGTTAGCTTCGCGTTGCCATCAGAACGGGGTCAATCCGATGACTAACATGGGGAGATATTACCATAATTGGGAAACCGCGCAAGTTGGGCCCAACGTACCCTTCCTTAGGGCTTGTGCATTTAGCTCCATCCATTTCACCCATTTTGAAAACATCACAGGCCTACGAAGTGCTATAATGCGTCCTGCCGAACATCACACTAGAGCGACTCGCGTTCGTCGCAGAATCTACCTCACCAAAAGCTTGATTTCTTCGGTTTCACCGATAAAAGTTGTTACGTCGGCGAGTTAGCTTGGCGTTGCCATCGAAGGGGGTCAATCCGATGACTAACGTGGGAGATATGACCAAAATCGGGAAACCGCGGAAGTTGGGCCCGGCGTCCTTACGCCTTTCCGGTGGCGTCTCCATTTGGCACCATATCTCCCTCGTTTCTCATCCATTTCACCCCATTTTGCTGTCGTTGTGAAGCTAACTCAGAGAGCTACGACAACATGCTGGCCGTGTCCGTGGGCTTGTGCGTTTGGCCTTTCAAAACATCAGCGGCTAAAGAAGCGCTATAACGCGTCCCCGCAGATGCCTCGCGTTCGTCGCAGAATCTACCTCACCAAAAGCTCGATTTCTTCGGTTTCACCGATAAAAGTTGTTACGTCTGCGAGTTAGCTTTGCATTGCCATCGAACGGGATCAATCCGATGACTAACGTGGGAGATATGACCAAAATTGGGAAACCGCGCAAGTTGGGCCCGACGTCCCTTACGCCTTTCGGTAGGCGTCGCATTTGGTACCATATCTCCCTCGTTTGTCATCCATTTCACCCCGTTTTTCGTCGTTGTGAAGCTAACTCGGAGAGGGCTACGACAACATGCTGGCCGTGTCCGTGGGCTTGTGCATTTGGCCTTTCGAAACATCACGGCTAGAAGCGTGATAACGCGTCCTAGATGCCTCGTGTTCGTCGCAGAATCTACCTAACCAAAAGCTTGATTTCTTCGGTTTCACAAATAAAAGTTGTTACGCCTGCGAGTTAGCTTCGCATTGCCACCAGAACGGGGTCAATCCGATGACTAACGTGGGAGATATGACCAAAATCGAGAAACCGCGCAAGTTGGGCCCCGAAAACCTTACGCCTTTCCGGTAGGCGTCTCGCATTTGGCACCATATCTCCCTCGTTTCTCATCCATTTCACCCCGTTTTGCTTGTCGTTGCGAGGCTAACTCAAAGGGCTACAACAACATGCTGGCCGTGTCCGTGGGCTTGTGCGTTTGGCCTTTCAAAACATCACGGCTAGAAGCGCTATAACGTGTCTCCTGCGATGCCTCGCGTTCGTCGCAGAATCTACCTAACCAAAAGCTCGATTTCTTCGGTTTCACCGATAAAAGTTGTTACGTTTGCGAGTTAGCTTCGCGTTGCCATTAGAACGGGGTTAATCCGATGACTAACGTGGGAGATATGACCAAAATCGGGAAACCGCGCAAGTTGGGCCCGACGTCCTTACGCCTTTGCGGTAGGCGTCCGCATTTGGCACCATATCTCCCTCGTTTCACATCCATTTCATCCCATTTTGTTGTGTTGGGAAGCTAACTCGGAGGGCTAAGACAACATGCTGGCCTGTCCGTGGGCTTGTGCGTTTGGCCTTTGGAAACATCACAAACTAAGAAGCGCTTATAACGCTCCCATAGATGCCTCGCGTTCATCGCATAATCTACCTCACCAAAAGCTCGATTTCTTTGGCTTCATTGATAAAAGTTATGTTACGTCGCGAGTTAGCTTTGCGTTTCCATCGAACGGGGTCAATCCGATGACTAACGTGGGAGATATGACTAAAATCGGGAAACCGCGCACGTTGAGCCCGAAAATCTTACGCCCTTCCGGTAGGGCGTCCGCATTTGGCACCATATCTCCCTCGTTTCACATCCATTTCAACCCATTTTGCTGTCGTTGCGAAGCTAACTCGAGAGGGCTACGACAACATGCTGGCCGTGTCCGTTGGCTTTTGCATTTGGCCTTTCGAAACATCACGGCTAGAAGCGATATAATGCGTCCCCGCAGATGCCTCGCGTTCGTCGCGAGAATCTACCTCACCAAAAGCTCGATTTCTTCGGTTTCATTGATAAAGTTATTATGTCTCGACTTAGCTTCGCGTTGCCATCGAAACGGGGACAATCCGATGACTAACGTGGGAGATATTACCATAATCGGGAAACCGCACAAGTTGGGCCCGACGTCCTTACGCCTTTCCGGTAGGCGTCCGCATTTGGCACCATATCTCACTCGTTTCACATCCATTTCACCCCATTTTATTGTCGTTGGGAAGCTAACTCGGAGGGCTAAGACAACATGCTGGCCGTGTCCGTGGGCTTGTGCGTTTGGCCTTTCGAAACATCACAGCTAGAAGCGCTATAACGCGTCCCATAGATGCCTCGCGTTCATCGCAGAATCTACCTAACCAAAAGCTTGATTTCTTCGGTTTCACCGATAAAAGTTGTTACGTCTGCGAGTTAGCTTCGGCGTTGCCATCGAACGGGGTCAATCCGATGACTAACGTGGGAGATATGACCAAAATCGGGGAACCGCGCAAGTTGGGCCGGACGTCCTTACGCCTTTCCGGTAGGCGTCGCATTTGGCACCATATCTCCCTCGTTTCTCATCCATTTTACCCCGTTTTGCTGTTGTTGTGAAGCTAACTCGTAGGGCTACGACAACATGCTTGGCCGTGTCCGTGGGCTTGTGCGTTTGGCCTTTCGAAACAACACGGATAGAAGTGCTATAACGCGTCCCCGCGGATGCCTCACGTTTGTTGTAGAATCTACCTAACCAAAAGCTCGATTTCTTTGGTTTCACCGATAAAAGTTGTTACGTCCGCAAGTTAGCTTCGCATTGCCATCAGAACGGGGTCAATCCGATGACTAACGTGGGAGATATGACCAAAATCGGGAAACCGCGCAAGTTGGGCCCGACGCATCCTTACGCCTTTCCGGTAGGCGTCCGCATTTGGCACCATATCTCCCTCGTTTCTCATCCATTTCACCCCGTTTTGTGTCGTTGCGAAGCTAACTCGGAGGGCTACGACAACATGCAGGCCGTGTCCGTGGGCTTGTGCGTTTGGCCTTTCAAAACATCACAGCTAGAAGCGCCGATAACGCGTCCCGTAGATGCCTTTCGTTCGTTGCAGAATCTACCTCACCAAAAGCTCGATTTCTTCGGTTTGACCAATAAAAGTTGTTACGTCTGCGAGTTAGCTTCGCATTGCCACCAGAACGGGGTTAATCCGATGACTAACGTGGGAGATATGACCAAAATCGGGAAACCGCGCAAGTTGGGCCCGACGACCTTACGCCTTTCCGGTAGGCGTCCGCATTTGGCACCATATCTCCCTCGTTTCACATCCATTTCACCCCGTTTTGTTTTCATTGGGAAGCTAAATCGAGAGGGCTAAGACAACATGCTGGCCGTGTCCGTGGGCTTGTGCGTTTGGCCTTTAAAAACATCACGGCTAGAAGCGCTATAACGCGTCCCGCAGATGCCTCGCGTTCATCGCAGAATTTACCTAACCAAAAGCTCGATTTCTTCGGTTTCACCGATAAAAGTTGTTACGTCTGCGAGTTAGCTTCGGCGTTGCCATCAGAACGGGTCAATCCGATGACTAACGTGGGAGATATGACCAAAATCGGAAACCGCGCAAGTTGGGCCCGAAGTCCTTACGCCTTTCCGGTAGGCGTCCGCATTTGGCACCATATCTCCCTCGTTTCACATCCATTTCACCCCATTTTGTTGTCGTTGCGAAGCTAACTCGGAGGGCTACGACAACATGCTGGCCGTGTCCATTGGCTTTTGCATTTGGCCTTTCAAAACATCACGACTAGAAGCGCTATAATGCGTCCCGCAGATGCCTCGCGTTCGTCGCAGAATCTACCTCACCAAAAGCTCGATTTCTTTAGTTTCATTGATAAAAGTTGTTACGTCTGCGTAGTTAGCTTCGGCAGTTGCCATCAGAACGGGGTCAATCCGATGACTAACGTGGGAGATATGACCATAATCGGGAAACTACACAACTTGGGCCCGATGTCCTTACGCCTTTCCGGTAGGCGTCGCATTTGGCACCATATCTCACTCGTTTCACATCCATTTCACCCCGTTTTATTGTCGTTGGGAAGCTAACTCGGAGGGCAAAGACAACATGTTGGTCGTGTCAGTGGGCTTGTGCGTTTGGCCTTTCGAAACATCACAACTAGAAGCGTTATAACGCGTCCCGCAGATGCCTCGCGTTCATCGCAGAATCTACCTAACCAAAAGCTTGATTTCTTCGGTTTCACCGATAAAAGTTGTTACGTCTGCGAGTTAGCTTCGCGTTGCCATCAGAACGGGGTCAATCCGATGACTAACGTGGGAGATATGACCAAAATCGGGAAATCCGCTGCAAGTTGGGCCCCGACGTCCTTACGCCTTTTACGGTAGGCGTCGCATTTGGCACCATATCTCCTCTCGTTTCTCATCCATTTCACCCCGTTTTGCTGTCATTGTGAAGCTAACTCAGAGGGCTACGACAACATGCTGGCCGTTCCGTGGGCTTGTGCGTTTGGCCTTTCAAAACATCACGGCTAGAAGCACTATAATGCGTCCCTTGAGATGCCTCGCGTTTGTTGTAGAATCTACCTAACCAAAAGCTCGATTTCTTTGGTTTCACCGATAAAAGTTGTTACGTCTGCGAGTTAGCTTCGGCGTTGCCATCAGAACGGGGTCAATCCGATGACTAACGTGGGAGATATGACCAAAATCGGGAAACCGCGCAAGTTGGGTCCGGCGTCCTTTACGCCTTTCCGGGTAGGCGTCCGTATTTGGCCCCATACCTCCCTCGTTTCTCATCCATTTCACCCCATTTTGCTGTTGTTGCGAAGCTAACTCGAGAGGGCTACGACAACATGCAAGCCGTGTCCGTGGGCTTGTGCGTTTGGCCTTTCAAAACATCATAGCTAGAAGCGCTATAACGCGTCCCTGCAGATACCTCGCGTTCGTCATAGAATCTACCTAACCAAAAGCTCGATTTCTTCGGTTTCACCGACAAAAGTTGTTATGTCTGCGAGTTAGCTTCGCGCTTGCCATCAGAACGGGGTCAATCCGATGAATAACGTGGGAGATATGACCATAATCGGGAAACCGCGCAAGTTGGGCCCGACGTCCTTACGCCTTTCCGGTAGGTGTCGCATTTGGCACCATATCTCCCTCGTTTCTCATCCATTTCACTCCCGTTTTGCTGTCGTTGTGAAGCTAACTCGAGAGGGCTACGACAACATGCTGGCCGTGTCCGTTGGCTTTTGCGTTTGGCTTTTCGAAACATCACGGCTAGAAGCGCTATAATGCGTCCCGTAGATGCCTCCGTTCCTCGCAGAATCTACCTTACCAAAAGCTCTATTTCTTCGGTTTCACTGATAAAAGTTGTTACGTCTGCGAGTTAGCTTCGCGTTGCCACTCGAACGGGGTTAATCCGATGACTAACGTGGGAGATATGACCAAAATCGGGAAACCGCGCAAGTTGGGCCCAACGTCCTTACGACTTTCCGGTGGCGTCCGCATTTGGCACCATATCTCCCTCGTTTCACATCCATTTCACCCCGTTTTGTTTTCATTAGGAAGCTAAATCGAGAGGGCTAAGATAACATGCTGGCCGTGTCCGTGGGCTTGTGCGTTTGGCCTTTCGAAACATCACAAACTAGAAGCGCTATAACGCGTCCCGCGGATGCCTCGCGTTCGTCGCAGAATCTACCAAACTAAAAGCTCGATTTCTTCGGTTTCACCGATAAAAGTTGTTACGTCTGCGAGTTAGCTTCGCGTTTCCATCGAACGGGGTCAATCCGATGACTAACGTGGGAGATATGACCAAAATCGGGAAACCGCGCAAGTTGGGTCCGGCGATCCTTACGCCTTTCCGGTAGGCGTCTGCATTTGGCACCCATATCTCCCTCGTTTCTCATCTATTTCACCCCGTTTGGCTGTCGTTGTGAATCTAACTCGAGAGGGCTACGACAACATGCTGGCCGTGTCCGTGGGCTTGTGCATTTGGCCTTTCGAAACATCACAGGCTAGAAGCGATATAACGCGTCCCGCAGATGCCTCGCGTTCGTCGCAGAATCTACCTCACCAAAAGCTCGATTTCTTCGGTTTCATTGATAAAAGTTGTTACGTCTGCGAGTTAGCTTCGCGTTGCCATCGGAACGGGGTCAATCCGATGAGTAACGTGGGAGATATGACCAAAATCGAGAAACCGCGCAAGTTGGGCCCGAAGACCTTACGCCTTTCCGGTAGGCGTCCGCATTTGGCACCATATCTCCCTCGTTTCTCATCCATTTCACCCCGTTTTGCTGTCGTTGGGAAGCTAACTCGAGAGGGCTACGACAACATGCAGGCCGTGTCCGTGGGCTTGTGCGTTTGGCCTTTCAAAACATCACAGCTAGAAGCGCTATAACGCGTCCCGCAGATACCTCGCGTTCGTCGCAGAATCTACCTCACCAAAAGCTCGATTTCTTCAGTTTCACCGATAAAAGTTGTTACGTCTGCGAGTTAGCTTCGCATTGCCATCAGAACGGGGTCAATCCGTTGACTAACGTGGGAGATATGACCAAAATCGTGAAACCGCGCAAGTTGGTCCCAAAACCTTACGCCTTTCCGAAGTGGCGTCTGCATTTGGCTACCATATTTCCCTCGTTTCTCATCCATTTCACCCCTTTTTGCAGTCGTTGTGAAGCTAACTCGGAGGGCTACGACAACATGCTGGCCGTGTCCGTTGGCTTTTGCATTTGGCCTTTCGAAACATCACTGCTAGAAGCGCTATAACGCATCCCGTAGATGCCTCGTATTCGTCGCAGAATCTACCTCACCAAAAGCTTGATTTCTTCGGTTTCATTGATAAAAGTTGTTACGTCTATGAGTTAGCATCGTGTTGCCATCGGAACGGGGTCAATCCGATGACTAACGTGGGAGATATGACCAAAATCGGGAAACTGCGCAAGTTGGGCCCGACGTCCTTACGCCTTTCCGGCAGGCGTCGCATTTGGCACCATATCTCCCTCGTTTCACATCCATTTCACCCCATTTTTCTGTCGTTGGGAAGCTAACTCGAGAGGGCTAAGACAACATGCTGGCCGTGTCCGTGGGCTTGTGCGTTTGGCCTTTCGAAACATCACGGCTAGAAGCGCTATAACGCGTCCCGCAGATATCTGATGTTCGTCAAAGAAACTACCTCACCAAAAGCTCGATTTCTTCGGTTTCACCGATAAAAGTTGTTACGTCTGCAAGTTAGCTTCGTGTTGCCATCGAACGGGGTGAATCCGATGACTAACGTGGGAGATATGACCAAAATTGTGAAACCGCGCAAGTTGGGCCCGACGTCCTTACGCCTTTCCGGTGGCGTCCGCATTTGGTACCATATCTCCCTCGCTTCTCATCCATTTCACCCTGTTTTGTAGTCGTTGCGAGCTAAATCGGGAGGGCTACGACAACATGCTGGTCGTGTCCGTTGGCTTTTGAATTTGGCCTTTCGAAACATCACAGCTAGAAGCGCTATAACGCATCCCGCGAGATGCCTCGCGTTCATCAAAGAATCTACCTCACCAAAAGTTTGATTTCTTCGGTTTCATTGATAAAAGTTGTTACGTCTGCGAGTTAGCTTCGCGTTGCCATCAGAACGGGGTCAATCCGATGACTAACGTGGGAGATATGACCAAAATCGGGAAACCGCGCAAGTTGGGCCCGACGTCCTTACGCCTTTCCGGTAGGCGTCTGCATTTGGCCCCATATCTCCCTCGTTTCTCATCCATTTCACCCCGTTTGGCTGTCGTTGTGAAGCTAACTCGGAGGGCTACGACAACATGCTAGCCGTGTCCGTGGGCTTGTGTGTTTGGCCTTTCGAAACATCACGGCTAGAAGCGCTATAACGCGTCCCACGGATGCCTCGCGTTCGTCGCGAATCTACCTAACCAAAAGCTTGATTTCTTCGGTTTCACCGATAAAAGTTGTTACGTCTCGTGAGTTAGCTTCGCGTTGCCACCAGAACGGGGTCAATATGATGACTAACGTGGGAGATATGACCAAAATTGGGAAACCGCGCAAGTTGGGCCCGAAGACCTTACGCCTTTCCGGTGGCGTCCGCATTTGGCACCATATCTCCCTTGTTTCTCATCAATTTCACCCCGTTTTGCAGTCGTTGTGAAGCTAACTCGGAGGGCTACGACAACATGCTGGCCGTGTCCGTTGGCTTTTGCATTTGGCCTTTCGAAACATCACGGCTAGAAGCGCTATAACGCATCCCGCAGATGCCTCGCGTTTGTCGCAGAATCTACCTCACCAAAAGCTTGATTTCTTCGGTTTCAATGATAAAAGTTGTTACGTCTGCGAGTTAGCTTCGCGTTTCCATCAGAACGGGGTCAATCCGATGACTAACGTGGCGAGATATGACCAAAATCGAGAAACCGCGCAAGTTGGGCCCGACGATCCTTACGCCTTTCCGGTGGCGTCTCGCATTTGGCCCCATATCTCCCTCGTTTCTCATCCATTTCACCCCATTTTTTTATCGTTGGGAAGCTAACTCAGAGGGCTACGACAACATGCTGGCCGTGTCCATGGGCTTGTGCGTTTGGCCTTTCGAAACATCACAGCTAGAATCGCTTATAACGCGTCCCTTGTAGATGCCTCGCGTTCGTCAAGGAATCTACCTCACCAAAAGCTCGATTTCTTCGGTTTCACCGATAAAAGTTGTTACGTCTGCGAGTTAGCTTCGCGTTGCCATCAGAACGGGGTGAATCCGATGACTAACGTGGGAGATATGACCAAAATTGGGAAACCGCGCAAGTTGGGCCCGACGTCCTTAAGCCTTTCCGGTAGGCGTCTGCATTTGGCCCCATATCTCCCTCGTTTCACATCCATTTCACCCCATTTTTCTATCTTTGGGAAGCTAACTCGGAGGGCTAAGACAACATGATGGCCGTGTCCATGGGCTTGTGCGTTTGGCCTTTCGAAACATCACGCCTAGAAGCGCCTATAACGCGTCCCCGTAGATGCCTGATGTTCATCAAGGAATCTACCTAACCAAAAGCTCGATTTCTTCGGTTTCACCGATAAAAGTTGTTACGTCTGCGAGTTAGCTTCGGCGTTGCCATCAGAACGGGGTGAATCCGATGACTAACGTGGGAGATATGACCAAAATTGTGAAACCGCGTAAGTTGGGCCCGACGTCCTTACGCCTTTCCGGTAGCGCATCCGCATTTGGCACCATATCTCCCTCGTTTCTCATCCATTTCACCCTGTTTTGTAGTTGTTGGGAAGCTAACTCGAGAGGGGCTAAGACAACATGCTGGCCGTGTCCGTGGGCTTGTGCGTTTGGCCTTTCGAAACATCACAGCTAGAAGCGCTATAACGCGTCCCGTAGATGCCTCACGTTCCTCGCAGAATCTACGTCACCAAAAGCTCGATTTCTTCGGTTTCACCGATAAAAGTTGTTACGTCTACGAGTTAGCTTCGCGTTGCCATCAGAACGGGGTCAATCCGATGACTAACGTGGGAGATATGACCAAAATCGGGAAACCGCGCAAGTTGGGCCCGACGTCCTTACGCCTTTCCGGTGGCGTACGCATTTGGCACCATATCTCCCACGTTTCACATCCATTTCACCCCGTTTTGCTTGTCATTGGGAAGCTAACTCGAGGGGCTAAGACAACATGCTGGCCGTGTCCGTGGGCTTGTGCGTTCGGCCTTTCGAAACATCACGACTAGAAGCGCCATAATGCGTCCCGCAGATGCCTCGCGTTCGTCGCAGAATCTACCTAACCAAAAAGCTTGATTTCTTCGGTTTCACCGATAAAAGTTGTTACGTCTGCGAGTTAGCTTCGCGTTGCCACCGTAACGGGGTCAATCCGATGACTAACGTGGGAGATATGACCAAAATTGAGAAACCGCGCAAGTTGGGCCCGAAAACCTTATGCCTTTCCGGTAGGCGTATGTATTTGGCACCATATCTCCCTCGTTTCACATCCATTTCACCCCATTTTGTTTTCGTTGGGAAGCTAACTCGAGAGGGCTAAGACAACATGCTGGCCGTGTCCATGGGCTTATGCGTTTGGCCTTTCGAAACATCACGGCTAGAAGCGCTATAACGCGTCCCGTAGATGCCTCGCGTTCGTCGCAGAATCTACCTAACCAAAAGCTCGATTTTTTCAGTTTCACCAATAAAAGTTGTGACGTCTGTGAGTTAGCTTTACGTTGCCATCAGAACGGGGTCAATACGATGACTAACGTGGGAGATATGACCAAAATCGGGAAACCGCGCAAGTTGGGCCCGACGTCCTTACGCCTTTCCGGTAGGCGTCTCGCATTTGGCACCATATCTCCCTCGTTTCACATCCATTTCACCCCATTTTGCTGTCATTGGGAAGCTAACTCGAGAGGGCTAAGACAACATGCTGGTCGTGTCCGTTGGCTTTTGCATTTGGCCTTTCGAAACATCACGGCTAGAAGCGCTATAACGCATCCGCGGATGCCTCGCATTCGTCGCAGAATCTACCTCACCAAAAGTTTGATTTCTTCAGTTTCATTGATAAAAGTTGTTACGTCTGCGAGTTAGCTTCGCTTTGCCATCAGAACGGGGTCAATCCGATGACTAACGTGGGAGATATGACCAAAATCGGGAAACCTCGCAAGTTGGGCCCGACGTCCTTACGCCTTTCCGGTAGGCGTCTGCATTTGGCCCCATATCACCCTCGTTTCTCATCCATTTCACCCCGTTTGGCTGTCGTTGTGAAGCTAACTCAGAGGGCTACGACAACATGCTAGCCGTGTCCGTGGGCTTGTGCGTTTGGCCTTTCGAAACATCACAGCTAGAAGCGCTATAACGCATCCCGCAGATGCCTCGCGTTCGTCGCAGAATCTACCTAGCCAAAAGCTTGATTTCTTCGGTTTCACCGATAAAAGTTGTTACGTCTGCGAGTTAGCTTCGGCGTTGCCACCAGAACGGGGTCAATCCGATGACTAACGTGGGAGATATGACCAAAATCGGGAAACCGCGCAAGTTGGTCCCAAAAACCTTACGCCTTTCCGGTAGGCGTCTGCATTTGGCACCATATCTCCCTTGTTTCTCATCAATTTCACCCCGTTTTGCAGTCGTTGTGAAGCTAACTCAGAGGGCTACGACAACATGCTGGTCGTGTCCGTTGGCTTTTGCATTTGGCCTTTCGAAACATCACAGCTAGAAGCGCTATAACGCATCCCGCAGATGCCTCGCGTTTGTCGCAGAATCTACCTCACCAAAAGCTTGATTTCTTCGGTTTCAATGATAAAAGTTGTTACGTCTGCGAGTTAGCTTCGCGTTTCCATCAGAACGGGGTCAATCCGATGACTAACGTGGGAGATATGACCAAAATCGGGAAACCGCGCAAGTTGGGCCCGACGTCCTTACGCCTTTCCGGTAGGCGTCTCGCATTTGGCACCCATATCTCCCTCGTTTCTCATCCATTTCACCCCATTTTTCTATCGTTCGAAGCTAACTCGAGAGGGCTACGACAACATGCTGGCCGTGTCCGTGGGCTTGTGCGTTTGGCCTTTCGAAACATCACGGCCTAGAAGCGCTATAACGCGTCCCGCGTATGCCTCGATGTTCATCAAAGAATCTACCTCACCAAAAGCTCAATTTCTTCGGTTTCACCAATAAAAGTTGTTACGTCTCGCGAGTTAGCTTCGCGTTACCATCAGAACGGGGTGAATCCGATGACTAACGTGGGAGATATGACCAAAATTGTGAAACCGCGCAAGTTGGGCCCGACGTCCTTACGCCTTTCCGGTAGGCGTCCGCATTTGGCACCATATCTCCCTCGTTTCTCATCCATTTCACCCCGTTTTGTAGTCATTGCGAAGCTAACTCGGAGGGCTACGACAACATGCTGGCCGTGTCCGTGGGCTTGTGCGTTTGGCCTTTCGAAACATCACAGCTAGAAGCGCTATAACGCGTCCCGCAGATGCCTCACATTCCTCACAGAATCTACCTCACCAAAAGCTCGATTTCTTTGGTTTCACCAATAAAAGTTGTTACGTCTGCGAGTTAGCTTCGCGTTGCCATCGAACGGGGTCAATCCGATAACTAACGTGGGAGATATGACCAAAATCGGGAAACCGCACAAGTTGGGCCCGACGTCCTTACGCCTTTCCGGTAGGCGTCGCATTTGGCACCATATCTCCCTCGTTTCACATCCATTTCACCCCGTTTTGCTGTCGTTGGGAAGCTAACTCGGAGGGCTAAGACAACATGCTGGCCGTGTCCGTGGGCTTGTGCGTTTGGCCTTTCGAAACATCACAGCTAGAAGCGCTATAACGCGTCCCGCAGATACCTCGCGTTCGTCGCAGAATCTACCTAACCAAAAGCTTGATTTCTTCACTTTCACCGATAAAAGTTGTTACGTCTGCGAGTTAGCTTCGCGTTGCCACCGGAACGGGGTCAATCCGATGACTAACGTGGGAGATATGACCAAAATCGGGAAACCGCGCAAGTTGGGCCCCGAAAACCTTACGCCTTCCGGTAGGCGTCGCATTTGGCACCATATCTCCCTCGTTTCACATCCATTTCACCCCATTTTGTTTTCGTTGGGAAGCTAACTCAGAGGGCTAAGACAACATGCTGGCCGTGTCCGTGGGCTTATGCGTTTGGCCTTTCGAAACATCACAGCTAGAAGCGCTATAACGCGTCCCGCAGATGCCTCGCGTTCGTCGCAGAATCTACCTAACCAAAAGCTCGATTTTTTCAGTTTCACCAATAAAAGTTGTGACGTCTGTGAGTTAGCTTCGCATTGCCATCAGAACGGGGTCAATCCGATGACTAACGTGGGAGATATGACCAAAATCGGGAAACCGCGCAAGTTGGGCCCGACGTCCTTACGCCTTTCCGGTAGGCGTCTGCATTTGGCACCATATCTCCCTCGTTTCACATCCATTTCACCCCATTTTGCTGTCGTTGGGAAGCTAACTCAGAGGGCTAAGACAACATACTGGCCGTGTCCGTGGGCTTGTGCGTTTGGGCTTTCGAAACATCACAGCTAGAAGTGCTATAACGCGTCCCGCAGATGCCTGATGTTCGTCAAAGAATCTACCTCACCAAAAGCTCAATTTCTTCGGTTTCATCGATAAAAGTTGTTACGTCTGCGAGTAAGCTTCGCGTTACCATCAGAACGGGGTGAATCCGATGACTAACGTGGGAGATATGACCAAAATCGTGAAACCGCGCAAGTTGGGCCCGACGTCCTTACGCCTTTCCGGTAGGCGTCTGCATTTGGTACCATATCTCCCTCGTTTCTCATCCATTTCACCCTATTTTGTAGTCGTTGCGAAGCTAACTAAGAGGGCTACGACAACATGCAGGCCGTGTCCGTTGGCTTTTGCATTTAGCCTTTCGAAACATCACAGCTAGAAGCGCTATAACGCATCCCGCAGATACCTCGCGTTCGTCACAGAATCTACCTCACCAAAAGTTTGATTTCTTCGGTTTCATTGATAAAAGTTGTTACGTCTGCGAGTTAGCTTCGCGTTACCATCAGAACGGGGTCAATCCGATGACTAACGTGGGAGATATGACCAAAATCGGGAAACCGCGCAAGTTGGGCCCGACGTCCTTACGCCTTTCCGGTAGGCGTCTGCATTTGACCCCATATCTCCCTCGTTTCTCATCTATTTCACCCCGTTTGGCTGTCCTTGTGAAGCTAACTCAGAGGGCTAAGACAACATGCTAGCCGTGTCCGTGGGCTTGTGCGTTTGGCCTTTCGAAACATCACAGCTAGAAGCGCTATAACGCGTCCCGTGAGATGCCTCGCGTTCGTTGCAGAATCTACCTATCCAAAAGCTTGATTTCTTCGGTTTCACCGATAAAAGTTGTTACGTCTGCGAGTTAGCTTCGCGTTGCCATCGAAACGGGGTCAATCCGATGACTAACGTGGGAGATATGACCAAAATCGGGAAACCGCGCAAGTTGGGCCCGAAAACCTTATGCCTTTCCGGTAGGCGTCTGCATTTGGCTCCATATCTCCCTCGTTTCACATCCATTTCACCCCATTTTGTTTTCGTTGGGAAGCTAACTCAGAGGGCTAAGACAACATGCTGGCCGTGTCTGTGGGCTTGTGCGTTTGGCCTTTCGAAACATCACAGCTAGAAGCGTTATAACGCGTCCCGCGAGATGCCTCGCGTTCATTGCAGAATCTACCTAACCAAAAGCTTGATTTCTTCGGTTTCATTGATAAAAGTTGTTATGTCTGCGGAGTTAGCTTCGCGTTGCCATCGAACGGGGTCAATCCGATGACTAAGGTGGGAGATATGTCCAAAATCGAGAAACCGCGCAAGTTAGGCCCGAAAACCTTACGCCTTTCCGGTAGGCGTCGCATTTGGCACCATATCTCCCTCGTTTCACATCCATTTCACCCCGTTTTGTTTTCGTTGGGAAGCTAACTCGAGAGGGCTAAGACAACATGCTGGCCGTGTCCGTGGGCTTGTGCGTTTGGCCTTTCGAAACATCACGGCTAGAAGCGCTATAACGCGTCCCGTAGATGCCTCGCGTTCGTTGTAGAATCTACCTAACCAAAAGCTCGATTTCTTTCGGTTTCACCGATAAAAGTTGTTACGTCTGCGAGTTAGCTTCGCGTTGCCATCAGAACGGGGTCAATCCGATGACTAACGTGGGAGATATGACCAAAATCGGGAAACCGCGCAAGTTGGGCCCGGCGTCCTTTCGCCTTTCCGGTAGGCGTCCGCATTTGGCCCCATATCTCCCTCGTTTCTCATCCATTTCACCCCATTTTGCTGTCGTTCTGAAGCTAACTCAGAGGGCTACGACAACATGCAAGCCGTGTCCGTGGGCTTGTGCGTTTGGCCTTTCAAAACATCACAGCTAGAAGCGCTATAACGCGTCCCGTAGATACCTCGCGTTCGTCATAGAATCTACCTAACCAAAAGCTCGATTTCTTCGGTTTCACCGATAAAAGTTGTTACGTCTGCGAGTTAGCTTCGCGTTGCCATCAGAACGGGGTCAATCCGATGACTAACGTGGGAGATATGACCATAATCGGGAAACCGCACAAGTTGGGCCCGACGTCCTTACGCCTTTCTGGTAGGTGTCTCGCATTTGGCACCATATCTCCCTCGTTTCTCATCCAATTTCACCCGATTTTGCAGTCGTTGTGAAGCTAACTCAGAGGGCTACGACAACATGCTGGCCGTGTCCGTTGGGCTTTTGCATTTGGCTTTTCGAAACATCACGGCTAGAAGCGCTATAACGCGTCCCGCAGATGCCTCACGTTCCTCGCAGAATCTACCTAACCAAAAGCTCAATTTCTTCGGTTTCACCGATAAAAATTGTTACGTCTGCGAGTTAGCTTCGCGTTGCCATCAGAACGGGGTTAATCCGATGACTAACGTGGGAGATATGACCATAATCGGGAAACCGCGCAAGTTGGGCCCAACGTCCTTACGCCTTTCCGGTAGGCGTCCGCATTTGGCACCATATCTCCCTCGCTTTCACATCCATTTCACCCCGTTTTGTTTTCGTTGGGAAGCTAAATCGAGGGCTAAGATAACATGCTGGCCGTGTCCGTGGGCTTGTGCGTTTGGCCTTTCGAAACATCACAGCTAGAAGCGCTATAACGCGTCCCGCAGATGCCTCGCGTTCATCACAGAATCTACCAAACTAAAAGCTCAATTTCTTCGGTTTCACCGATAAAAGTTGTTACGTCTGCGAGTTAGCTTCGCGTTTCCATCAGAACGGGGTCAATCCGATGACTAACGTGGGAGATATGACCAAAATCGGGAAACCGCGCAAGTTGGGCCCGACGATCCTTACGCCTTTCCGGTAGGCGTCTGCATTTGGCCCCATATCTCCCTCGTTTCTCATCCATTTCACCCCGTTTTGCTGTCGTTGTGAATCTAACTCGAGAGGGCTACGACAACATGCTGGCCGTGTCCGTGGGCTTGTGCGTTTGGCCTTTCGAAACATCACGGCTAGAAGCGCTATAACGCGTCCCGCATATGCCTCACGTTCCTCGCAGAATCTACCTCACCAAAAGCTCTATTTCTTCGGTTTCACCCGATAAAAGTTGTTACGTCTGCGAGTTAGCTTCGCGTTGCCATCGTAACGGGGTCAATCCGATGAGTAACGTGGGAGATATGACCAAAATCGGAAAACCGCGCAAGTTGGGCCCGAAAACCTTTACGCCTTTCCGGTAGGCGTCCGCATTTGGCACCATATCTCCCTTCGTTTCTCATCCATTTCACCCCATTTTGCTGTCGTTCGGGAAGCTAACTCGAGAGGGCTACGACAACATGCAAGCCGTGTCCGTGGGATTGTGCGTTTGGCCTTTCGAAACATCCAAGCTAGAAGTGCTGTAACACATCCCGCAGATACCTCGCGTTCGTTGCATAATATACCTCCCTAAAAGCTCGATTTCTTCGGTTTCACCGATAAAAGTTGTTACGTCTGTGAGTTAGCTTCGCGTTTCCATCAGAACGGGGTCAATCCGATGACTAACGTGGGAGATATGACCAAAATCGGGAAACCGCGCAAGTTGGGCCCAAAAACCTTACGCCTTTCCGGTAGGCGTCTGCATTTGGCACCATATCTCCCTCGTTTCTCATCTATTTCACCCCATTTTACGGTCGTTCTGAAGCTAACTCAGACGGCTACGACAAGATGCTGGCCGTGTCCGTCGGCTTTTGCATTTGGCCTTTCGAAACAACACTACTAGAAGCGCTATAACGCATCCCGCGGATGCCTCGCGTTCGTCGCAGAATCTACCTCACCAAAAGCTTGATTTCTTCGGTTTCATTGATAAAAGTTGTTACGTCTGCGAGTTAGCTTCGTGTTGCCATCAGAACGGGGTCAATCCGATGACTAACGTGGGAGATATGACCAAAATCGGAAACCGCGCAAGTTGGGCCCCGACGTCCTTACGCCTTTCCGGTAAGCGTCGCATTTGGCACCATATCTCCCTCGTTTCACATCCATTTCACCCCATTTTTCTGTCGTTGGGAAGCTAACTCAGAGGGCTAACACAACATGCTGGCCGTGTCCGTGGGCTTGTGCGTTTGGCCTTTCGAAACATCACGGCTAGAAGCGCTATAACGCGTCCCGCGGATATCTGATGTTCGTCAAAGAAACTACCTCACCAAAAGCTCGATTTCTTCGGTTTCACCGATAAAAGTTGTTACGTCTGCGAGTTAGCTTTGCGTTGCCATCAGAACGGGGTCAATCCGATGACTAACGTGGGAGATATGACCAAAATTGTGAAACCGCGTAAGTTGGGCCCGACATCCTTACGCCTTTCCGGTAGGCATCTGCATTTGGCACCATATCTCCCTCGTTTCTCATCCATTTCACCCCGTTTTGTAGTCGTTGCGAAGCTAACTCGAGAGGGCTACGACAACAT
Organism: Lavandula angustifolia; assembly: GCA_028984105.1. NCBI lineage: Eukaryota > Viridiplantae > Streptophyta > Magnoliopsida > Lamiales > Lamiaceae > Lavandula > Lavandula angustifolia. The sequence continues at coordinate 6,969,934 of CM054808.1, read as the reverse complement.
ACTGGCCGTATCCGTGGGCTTGTGCGTTTGGCCTTTCGAAACATCACGGCTAGAAGCGCTATAACGCGTCCCGCGAGATGCCTCGCGTTCCTCGCAGAATCTACCTCACCAAAAGCTCGATTTCTTCGGTTTCACCGATAAAAGTTGTTACGTCTGCGAGTTAGCTTCGCGTTGCCATCAGAACGGGGTCAATCCGATGATTAACGTGGGAGATATGACCAAAATCGGGAAACCGCGCAAGTTGGGCCCGACGTCCTTACGCCTTTCCGGTAGGCGTCTGCATTTGGCACCATATCTCCCTCGTTTCACATTCATTTCACCCCGTTTTGCTGTCGTTGGGAAGCTAACTCAGAGGGCTAAGACAACATGCTGGCCGTGTCCGTGGGCTTGTGCGTTTGGCCTTTCGAAACATCACGGCCTAGAAGCGCTATAACGCGTCCCGTAGATGCCTCGCGTTCGTCGCAGAATCTACCTAACCAAAAGCTTGATTTCTTCAGTTTCACCGATAAAAGTTGTTACGTCTGCGAGTTAGCTTGGCGTTGCCATCGAAACGGGGTCAATCCGATGACTAACGTGGGAGATATGACCAAAATCGAGGAAACCGCGCAAGTTGGGCCCGAAAACCTTATGCCTTTCCGGTAGGCGTCCGCATTTGGCACCATATCTCCCTCGTTTCACATCCATTTCACCCCATTTTGTTGTCGTTGGGAAGCTAACTCAGAGGGCTACGACAGCATGCTGGCCGTGTCCGTGGGCTTGTGCGTTTGGCCTTTCGAAACATCACAGCTAGAAGCGCTATAACGCGTCCCGCAGATGCCTCGCGTTCGTCGCCGAATCTACCTCACGAAAAGCTCGATTTCTTCAGTTTCACCAATAAAAGTTGTTACGTCTGTGAGTTAGCTTCACATTGCCATCAGAATGGGGTCAATACGATGAGTAACGAGGGAGATATGACCAAAATCGGGAAACCGCGCAAGTTGGGCCCGACGTCCTTACGCCTTTCCGGTATGCGTCTACATTTGGCACCATATCTCCCTCGTTTCTCATCCATTTGGCCCCGTTTTGCTGTCGTTGCGAAGCTAACTCAGAGGGCTACGAACAACATGCTGGTCGTGTCCGTTGGCTTTTGAATTTGGCCTTTCGAAACATCACGGATAGAAGCGCTATAACGCATCCCGCAGATGCCTCGCATTCGTTGTCGCAGAATCTACCTCACCAAAAGTTTGATTTCTTCGGTTTCATTGATAAAATTTGTTACGTCTGCGAGTTAGCTTCGCGTTGCCATCAGAACGGGGTCAATCCGATGACTAACGTGGGAGATATGACCAAAATCGGGAAACCTCGCAAGTTGGGCCCGACGTCCTTACGCCTTTCCGGTAGGCGTACGCATTTGGCCCCATATCACCCTCGTTTCTCATCCATTTCACCCCGTTTGGCTGTCGTTGTGAAGCTAACTCAGAGGGCTACGACAACATGCTAGCCGTGTCCGTGGGCTTGTGCGTTTGGCCTTTCGAAACATCACAGCTAGAAGCGCTATAACGCATCCCGCAGATGCCTCGCGTTCGTCGCCGAATCTACCTAGCCAAAAGCTTGATTTCTTCGGTTTCACCGATAAAAGTTGTTACGTCTCGTGAGTTAGCTTTGCGTTGCCATCGAACGGGGTCAATCCGATGACTAACGTGGGAGATATGACCAAAATCGGGAAACCGCGCAAGTTGGGCCCGACGTCCTTACGCCTTTCCGGTAGGCGTCTGCATTTGGCACCATATCTCCCTCGTTTCTCATCCATTTGACCCCGTTTTGCTGTCATTGTGATGCTAACTCAGATGGCTACGACAACATGCTGGCCGTGTCCGTGGGCTTATGTGTTTGGCCTCTAAAAACAGCACAGCTAGATGCGCTATAACGCATCCCGCAGATACCTCGCGTTCGTCGCAGAATCTACCTAACCAAAAGCTTGATTTCTTCGGTTTCACTGATAAAAGTTGTTACGTCTGTGAGTTAGCTTCGCGTTGCCACCATAACGGGGTCAATATGATGACTAACGTGGGAGATATGACCAAAATCGGGAAACCGCGCAAGTTGGTCCCAAAAACCTTACGCCTTTCCGGTAGGCGTCTGCATTTGGCACCATATCTCCCTTGTTTCTCATCAATTTCACCCCGTTTTGCAGTCGTTGTGAAGCTAACTCAGAGGGCTACGACAACATGCTGGTCGTGTCCGTTGGCTTTTGCATTTGGCCTTTCGAAACATCACAGCTAGAAGCGCTATAACGCATCCCGCAGATGCCTCGCGTTTGTCGCAGAATCTACCTCACCAAAAGCTTGATTTCTTCGGTTTCAATGATAAAAGTTGTTACGTCTGCGCGAGTTAGCTTCGGCGTTTCCATCGAACGGGGTCAATCCGATGACTAACGTGGGAGATATGACCAAAATCGGGAAACCGCGCAAGTTGGGCCCGACGTCCTTACGCCTTTTCCGGTAGGCGTCCGCATTTGGCCCCATATCTCCGTCGTTTCTCATCCATTTCACCCCATTTTTCTATCGTTCCGAAGCTAACTCAGAGGGCTACGACAACATGCTGGCCGTGTCCGTGGGCTTGTGCGTTTGGCCTTTCGAAACATCACGGCTAGAAGCGCTATAACGTGTCCCGTAGATGCCTCGATGTTCATCAAAGAATCTACCTCACCAAAAGCTCAATTTCTTCGGTTTCACCGATAAAAGTTGTTACGTCTGCGAGTTAGCTTCGCGTTACCATCAGAATGGGGTGAATCCGATGACTAACGTGGGAGATATGACCAAAATTGTGAAACCGCGTAAGTTGGGCCCGACGTCCTTAAGCCTTTCCGGTAGGCGTCTGCATTTGGCCCCATATCTCCCTCGTTTCTCATCCATTTCACCCCATTTTTCTATCTTTCGGAAGCTAACTCGAAGGGCTACGACAACATGCTGGCCGTGTCCATGGGCTTGTGCGTTTGGCCTTTCGAAACATCACGGCTAGAAGCGCTATAACGCGTCCCGCAGATGCCTCGATGTTCATCAAAGAATCTACCTCACCAAACGCTCAATTTCTTCGGTTTCACCGATAAAAGTTGTTACGTCTGCGAGTTAGCTTCGCGTTACCATCAGAACGGGGTGAATCCGATGACTAACGTGGGAGATATGACCAAAATTGTGAAACCGCGTAAGTTGGGCCCGACGTCCTTACGCCTTTCCGGTAGGCATCTGCATTTGGCACCATATCTCCCTCGTTTCTCATCCATTTCACCCCGTTTTGTAGTTGTTGCGAAGCTAACTCAGAGGGCTACGACAACATACTGGCCGTATCCGTGGGCTTGTGCGTTTGGCCTTCCGAAACATCACAGCTAGAAGCGCTATAACGCGTCCCGCAGATGCCTCACGTTCCTCACAGAATCTACCTCACCAAAAGCTCGATTTCTTCGGTTTCACCGATAAAAGTTGTTACGTCTACGAGTTAGCTTCGCGTTGCCATCAGAACGGGGTCAATCCGATAATTAACGTGGGAGATATGACCAAAATCAGGAAACCGCGCAAGTTGGGCCCGACGTCCTTACGCCTTTCCGGTAGGCGTCTGCATTTGGCACCATATCTCCCACGTTTCACATTCATTTCACCCCGTTTTGCTGTTGTTGGGAAGCTAACTCAGAGGGCTAAGACAACATGCTGGCCGTGTCCGTGGGCTTGTGCGTTCGGCCTTTCGAAACATCACAGCTAGAAGCGCTATAACGCGTCCCGCAGATGCCTCGCGTTAGTCGCAGAATCTACCTAACCAAAAGCTTGATTTCTTCACTTTCACTGATAAAAGTTGTTACGTCTGCGAGTTAGCTTCGCGTTGCCACCAGAACGGGGTCAATCCGATGACTAACGTGGGAGATATGACCAAAATCGAGAAACCGCGCAAGTTGGGCCCGAAAACCTTATGCCTTTCCGGTAGGCGTCTGCATTTGGCACCATATCTCCCTCGTTTCACATCCATTTCACCCCATTTTGTTTTCGTTGGGAAGCTAACTCAGAGGGCTAAGACAACATGCTGGCCGTGTCCGTGGGCTTATGCGTTTGGCCTTTCGAAACATCACAGCTAGAAGCGCTATAACGCGTCCCGCAGATGCCTCGCGTTCGTCGCAGAATCTACCTAAACAAAAGCTCGATTTTTTCAGTTTCACCAATAAAAGTTGTGACGTCTGTGAGTTAGCTTTACATTGCCATCAGAACGGGGTCAATCCGATGACTAACGTGGGAGATATGACCAAAATCGGGAAACCGCGCAAGTTGGGCCCGACGTCCTTACGCCTTTCCGGTAGGCGTCTCGCATTTGGCACCATATCTCCCTCGTTTCACATCCATTTCACCCCGTTTTGCTGTCGTTGGGAAGCTAACTCGAGAGGGCTAAGACAACATGCTGGTCGTGTCCGTGGGCTTTGCGTTTTGGCCTTTCGAAACATCACGGCTAGAAGCGCTATAACGCATCCCGCAGATGCCTCGCATTCGTCACAGAATCTACCTCACCAAAAGTTTGATTTCTTCGGTTTCATTGATAAAAGTTGTTACCTCTGCGAGTTAGCTTCGCGTTGCCATCAGAACGGGGTCAATCCGATGACTAACGTGGGAGATATGACCAAAATCGGGAAACCGCGCAAGTTGGGCCCGACGTCCTTACGCCTTTCCGGTAGGCGTCCGCATTTGGCCCCATATCACCCTCGTTTCTCATCCATTTCACCCCGTTTTGCTGTCGTTGTGAAGCTAACTCGAGAGGGCTACGACAACATGCTAGGCCGTGTCGGTGGGCTTGTGCGTTTGGCCTTTCGAAACATCACAGCTAGAAGCGCTATAACGCATCCCGCAGATGCCTCGCGTTCGTCGCAGAATCTACCTAGCCAAAAGCTTGATTTCTTCGGTTTCACTGATAAAAGTTGTTACGTCTGTGAGTTAGCTTCGCGTTGCCACCAGAACGGGGTCAATCCGATGACTAACGTGGGAGATATGACCAAAATCGGGAAACCGCGCAAGTTGGGCCCAAAACCTTACGCCTTTCCGGTAGGCGTCCGCATTTGGCACCATATCTCCCTCGTTTCTCATCAATTTCACCCCGTTTTGCAGTCGTTGTGAAGCTAACTCAGAGGGCTACGACAACATGCTGGTCGTGTCCGTTGGCTTTTGCATTTGGCCTTTCGAAACATCACAGCTAGAAGCGCTATAACGCATCCCGCAGATGCCTCGCGTTTGTCGCAGAATCTACCTCACCAAAAGCTTGATTTCTTCGGTTTCAATGATAAAAGTTGTTACGTCTGCGAGTTAGCTTCGCGTTTCCATCAGAACGGGGTCAATCCGATGACTAACGTGGGAGATATGACCAAAATCGGGAAACCGCGCAAGTTGGGCCCGACGTCCTTACGCCTTTCCGGTAGGCGTCTGCATTTGGCCCCATATCTCCCTCGTTTCTCATCCATTTCACCCCATTTTTCTATCGTTCCGAAGCTAACTCAGAGGGCTACGACAACATACTGGCCGTGTCCGTGGGCTTGTGCGTTTGGCCTTTCGAAACATCACAGCTAGAAGCGCTATAACGCGTCCCGCAGATGCCTCGCGTTCATCAAAGAATCTACCTCACCAAAAGCTCAATTTCTTCGGTTTCACCGATAAAAGTTGTTACGTCTGCGAGTTAGCTTCGCGTTACCATCAGAACGGGGTGAATCCGATGACTAACGTGGGAGATATGACCAAAATTGTGAAACCGCGTAAGTTGGGCCCGACGTCCTTACGCCTTTCCGGTAGGCGTCCGCATTTGGTACCATATCTCCCTCGTTTCTCATCCATTTCACCCCTTTTTGTAGTCATTGCGAAGCTAACTCGAGGGCTACGACAACATGCTGGCCGTGTCCGTGGGCTTGTGCGTTTGGCCTTTCGAAACATCACGGCTAGAAGCGCTATAACGCGTCCCGCATATGCCTCGATGTTCATCAAAGAATCTACCTCACCAAAATCTTGATTTCTTCGGTTTCACCGATAAAAGTTGTTACGTCTGCGAGTTAGCTTCGCGTTGCCATCAGAACGGGGTCAATCCGATGACTAACGTGGGAGATATGACCAAAATCGGGAAACCGCGCAAGTTGGGCCCAAAAACCTTACGCCTTTCCGGTAGGCGTCTGCATTTGGCACCATATCTCCCTCGTTTCTCATCAATTTCACCCCCGTTTTGCTGTCGTTGTGAAGCTAACTCGGAGGGCTACGACAACATGCTGGTCGTGTCCGTGGGCTTTTGCGTTTGGCCTTTCGAAACATCACGGCTAGAAGCGCTATAACGCATCCCGCGAGATGCCTCGCGTTTGTCGCAGAATCTACCTCACCAAAAGCTTGATTTCTTCGGTTTCACTGATAAAAGTTGTTACGTCTGCGAGTTAGCTTCGCGTTGCCATCAGAACGGGGTCAATCCGATGACTAACGTGGGAGATATGACCAAAATCGGGAAACCGCGCAAGTTGGGCCCGACGTCCTTACGCCTTTCCGGTAGGCGTCTGCATTTGGCCCCATATCTCCCTCGTTTCTCATCCATTTCACCCCATTTTTCTATCGTTCCGAAGCTAACTCAGAGGGCTACGACAACATACTGGCCGTGTCCGTGGGCTTGTGCGTTTGGCCTTTCGAAACATCACAGCTAGAAGCGCTATAACGCGTCCCGCATATGCCTGATGTTCATCAAAGAATCTACCTCACCAAAAGCTCAATTTCTTCGGTTTCACCGATAAAAGTTGTTACGTCTGCGAGTTAGCTTCGCGTTACCATCAGAACGGGGTGAATCCGATGACTAACGTGGGAGATATGACCAAAATTGTGAAACCGCGCAAGTTGGGCCCGACGTCCTTACGCCTTTCCGGTAGGCATCCGCATTTGGCACCATATCTCCCTCGTTTCTCATCCATTTCACCCCGTTTTGTAGTCATTGCGAAGCTAACTCAGAGGGCTACGACAACATACTGGCCGTGTCCGTGGGCTTGTGCGTTTGGCCTTTCGAAACATCACGGCTAGAAGCGCTATAACGCGTCCCGCATATGCCTCGATGTTCATCAAAGAATCTACCTCACCAAAAGCTTGATTTCTTCGGTTTCACCGATAAAAGTTGTTACGTCTGCGAGTTAGCTTCGCGTTGCCATCGGAACGGGGTGAATCCGATGACTAACGTGGGAGATATGACCAAAATCGTGAAACCGCGCAAGTTGGGCCCAACGTCCTTACGCCTTTCCGATAGGCGTCTGCATTTGGTACCATATCTCCCTCGTTTCTCATCCATTTCACCCTGTTTTGTAGTCGTTGCGAAGCTAACTCGGAGGGCTACGACAACATGCTGGCCGTGTCCGTTGGGCTTTTGCATTTGGCCTTTCGAAACATCACGGCTAGAAGCGCTATAACGCATCCCGCGGATGCCTCGCGTTTGTCGCAGAATCTACCTCACTAAAAGCTCGATTTCTCGGTTTCATTGATAAAAGTTGTTACGTCTGCGAGTTAGCTTCGCGTTGCCATCAAAACGGGTCAATCCGATGACTAACGTGGGAGATATGACCAAAATCGGGAAACCGCGCAAGTTAGGCCCGACGTCCTTACGCCTTTCCGGTAGGCGTCTGCATTTGGCCCCATACCTCCCTCATTTCTCATCCATTTCACCCCGTTTTGCAGTCATTGTGAAGCTAACTTAGAGGGCTACGACAACATACTGGCCGTGTCCGTGGGCTTGTGTGTTTGGCCTTTCGAAACATCACAGCTAGAAGCGCTATAACGCGTCCCGTAGATGCCTCACGTTCCTCGCAGAATCTACCTCACCAAAAGCTCGATTTCTTCGGTTTCACCAATAAAAGTTGTTACGTCTGCGAGTTAGCTTCGCGTTTCCATCAGAACGGGGTCAATCCGATGACTAACGTGGGAGATATGACCAAAATCGGGAAACCGCGCAAGTTGGGCCCGAAAACCTTACGCCTTTCCGGTAGGCGTCTGCATTTGGCACCATATCTCCCTCGTTTCTCATCCATTTGACCCCGTTTTGCTGTCGTTGTGAAGCTAACTCAGAGGGCTACGACAACATGATGGTCGTGTCCGTGGGCTTTTGCGTTTGGCCTTTCGAAACAGCACAGCTAGAAGCGCTATAACGCATCCCGCAGATGCCTCGCGTTCGTCGCCGAATCTACCTCACCAAAAGCTTGATTTCTTCGGTTTCACTGATAAAAGTTGTTACGTCTGCGAGTTAGCTTCGCGTTTCCATCAGAACGGGGTCAATACGATGACTAACGAGGGAGATATGACCAAAATCGGGAAACCGCGCAAGTTGGGCCCGACGTCCTTACGCCTTTCCGGTATGCGTCTGCATTTGGCACCATATCTCCCTCGTTTCTCATCCATTTGACCCCATTTTTCTATCGTTGCGAAGCTAACTCAGAGGGCTACGACAGCATGATGGCCGTGTCCGTAGGCTTTTGTGGTTGGCCTTTCGAAACATCACGGCCTAGAAGCGCTATAACGCGTCCCGCATATGCCTGATGTTCATCAAAGAATCTACCTCACCAAAAGCTCAATTTCTTCGGTTTCACCGATAAAAGTTGTTACGTCTGCGAGTTAGCTTCGCGTTGCCATCAGAACGGGGTGAATCCGATGACTAACGTGGGAGATATGACCAAAATTGTGAAACCGCGCAAGTTGGGCCCGACGTCCTTACGCCTTTCCGGTAGGCGTCCGCATTTGGCACCATATCTCCCTCGTTTCTCATCCATTTCACCCCGTTTTGTAGTCGTTGCGAAGCTAACTCGAGGGGGCTACGACAACATGCTGGCCGTGTCCGTGGGCTTGTGCGTTTGGCCTTTCGAAACATCACGGCTAGAAGCGCTATAACGCGTCCCCGCATATGCCTCGTGTTCATCAAAGAATCTACCTCACCAAAATCTTGATTTCTTCGGTTTCACCGATAAAAGTTGTTACGTCTGCGAGTTAGCTTCGCGTTGCCATCAGAACGGGGTGAATCCGATGACTAACGTGGGAGATATGACCAAAATCGTGAAACCGCGCAAGTTGGGCCCGACGTCCTTACGCCTTTCCGATAGGCGTCGCATTTGGCACCATATCTCCCTCGTTTCTCATCCATTTCACCCCGTTTTGTAGTCGTTGCGAAGCTAACTCGAGGGGCTACGACAACATGCTGGCCGTGTCCGTGGGCTTGTGCATTTGGCCTTTCGAAACATCACGGCTAGAAGCGCTATAACGCATCCCGCAGATGCCTCGCGTTTGTCGCAGAATCTACCTCACTAAAAGCTCGATTTCTTCGGTTTCATTGATAAAAGTTGTTACGTCTGCGAGTTAGCTTTGCGTTGCCATCAAAACGGGGTCAATCCGATGACTAACGTGGGAGATATGACCAAAATCGGGAAACCGCGCAAGTTGGGCCCGACGTCCTTACGCCTTTCCGGTGGCGTCGCATTTGGCACCATATCTCCCTCGTTTCTCATCCATTTCACCCCGTTTTGCAGTCATTGTGAAGCTAACTCAGAGGGCTACGACAACATGCTGGCCGTGTCCGTGGGCTTGTGCGTTTGGCCTTTCGAAACATCACAGCTAGAAGCGCTATAACGCGTCCCGCAGATGCCTCACGTTCGTCGCAGAATCTACCTCACCAAAAGCTCGATTTCTTCAGGTTTCACCAATAAAAGTTGTTACGTCTGCGAGTTAGCTTCGCGTTGCCATCGGAACGGGGTCAATCCGATGACTAACGTGGGAGATATGACCAAAATCGGGAAACCGCGCAAGTTGGGCCCGAAAACCCTTACGCCTTTCCGGTAGGCGTCCGCATTTGGCACCATATCTCCCTCGTTTCTCATCCATTTCACCCCGTTTTGCAGTCGTTGTGAAGCTAACTCAGAGGGCTACGACAACATGCTGGTCGTGTCCGTGGGCTTTTGCGTTTGGCCTTTCGAAACATCACAGGCTAGAAGCGCTATAATGCATCCCGCAGATGCCTCACGTTTGTCGCAGAATCTACCTCACCAAAAGCTCGATTTCTTCGGTTTCACTGATAAAAGTTGTTACGTCTGCGAGTTAGCTTCGCGTTTCCATCAGAACGGGGTCAATCCGATGACTAACGTGGGAGATATGACCAAAATCGGGAAACCGCGCAAGTTGGGCCCGACGTCCTTACGCCTTTCCGGTAGGCGTCTGCATTTGGCACCATATCTCCCTCGTTTCTCATCCATTTCACCCCATTTTTCTATCGTTCCGAAGCTAACTCAGAGGGCTACGACAACATGCTGGCCGTGTCCGTGGGCTTGTGCGTTTGGCCTTTCGAAACATCACAGCTAGAAGCGCTATAACGCGTCCCGCATATGCCTCGATGTTCATCAAAGAATCTACCTCACCAAAAGCTCAATTTCTTCGGTTTCACCGATAAAAGTTGTTACGTCTGCGAGTTAGCTTCGGCGTTGCCATCAGAACGGGGTCAATCCGATGACTAACGTGGGAGATATGACCAAAATCGTGGAAACCGCGCAAGTTGGGCCCGACGTCCTTACGCCTTTCCGGTAGGCGTCTGCATTTGGAACCATATCTACCTCGTTTCTCATCCATTTCACCCTGTTTTGTAGTCGTTGCGAAGCTAACTCGGAGGGCTACGACAACATGCTGGCCGTGTCCATGGGCTTGTGCGTTTGGCCTTTCGAAACATCACAGCTAGAAGCGCTATAACGCGTCCCGTAGATGCCTCGATGTTCATCGAAGAATCTACCTCACCAAAAGCTTGATTTCTTCGGTTTCACCGATAAAAGTTGTTACGTCTGCGAGTTAGCTTCGCGTTGCCATCAGAACGGGGTCAATCCGATGACTAACGTGGGAGATATGACCAAAATCGGGAAACCGCGCAAGTTGGGCCCGACGTCCTTACGCCTTTCCGGTAGGCGTCTGCATTTGGCACCATATCTCCCTCGTTTCTCATCCATTTCACCTTGTTTTTTAGTCGTTGCGAAGCTAACTCAGAGGGCTACGACAACATGCTGGCCGTGTCCGTGGGCTTGTGCGTTTGGCCTTTCGAAACAGCACAGCTAGAAGCGCTATAACGCGTCCCGCAGATGCCTCGCGTTTGTCACCGAATCTACCTCACCAAAAGCTCAATTTCTTCGGTTTCACTGATAAAAGTTGTTACGTCTGCGAGTTAGCTTCGCGTTGCCATCAAAACGGGGTCAATCCGATGACTAACGAGGGAGATATGACCAAAATCGGGAAACCGCGCAAGTTGGGCCCGACGTCCTTACGCCTTTCCGGTATGCGTCTGCATTTGGCACCATATCTCCCTCGTTTCTCATCCATTTCACCCCGTTTTGCTGTCGTTGTGAAGCTAACTCAGAGGGCTACGACAACATGCTGGCCGTGTCCGTGGGCTTGTGTGTTTGGCCTTTCGAAACAGCACAGCTAGAAGCGCTATAACGCGTCCCGCAGATGCCTCACGTTCGTCGCAGAATCTACCTCACCAAAAGCTCGATTTCTTCGGTTTCACCAATAAAAGTTGTTACGTCTGCGAGTTAGCTTCGCGTTTCCATCAGAACGGGGTCAATCCGATGACTAACGTGGGAGATATGACCAAAATCGGGAAACCGCGCAAGTTAGGCCCGACGTCCTTACGCCTTTCCGGTAAGCGTCTGCATTTGGCACCATATCTCCCTCGTTTCTCATCCATTTCACCCCGTTTTGCTGTCGTTGGGAAGCTAACTCAGAGGGCTAAGACAACATGCTGGCCGTGTCCGTGGGCTTGTGCGTTTGGCCTTTCCAAACATCACAGCTAGAAGCATTATAACGCGTCCCGCAGATGTCTCGCGTTCATCGCAGAATCTACCTCACCAAAAGCTCGATTTCTTCGGTTTCACCAATAAAAGTTGTTACGTCTGCGAGTTAGCTTCACGTTTCCATCAGAACGGGGTCAATCTGATGACTAACGTGGGAGATATGACCAAAATCGGGAAACCGCGCAAGTTGAGCCCGAAAATCTTACGCCTTTCCGGTAGGCGTCTGCATTTGGCACCATATCTCCCTCGTTTCACATCCATTTCACCCCATTTTGCTGTCGTTGCGAAGCTAACTCAGAGGGCTACGACAACATGCTGGCCGTGTCCGTGGGCTTGTGCGTTTGGCCTTTCGAAACATCACAGCTAGAAGCGCTATAATGCGTCCCACAGATGCCTCGTGTTCATCGCAGAATCTACCTCACCAAAAGCTCGATTTCTTCGGTTTCATTGATAAAAGTTGTTACGTCTGCGAGTTAGCTTCGCGTTGCCATCAGAACGGGGTCAATCCGATGACTAACGTGGGAGATATGACCATAATCGGGAAACCGCACAAGTTGGGCCCGACGTCCTTACGCCTTTCCGGTAGGCGTCTGCATTTGGCACCATATCTCCCTCGTTTCACATCCATTTCACCCCGTTTTGTTGTCGTTGGGAAGCTAACTCAGAGGGCTAAGACAACATGCTGGCCGTGTCCGTGGGCTTGTGCGTTTGGCCTTTCGAAACATCACAGCTAGAAGCGCTATAACGCGTCCCGCAGATGCCTCGCGTTCGTCGCAGAATCTACCTAACCAAAAGCTCGATTTCTTCGGTTTCACCAATAAAAGTTGTTACGTCTGCGAGTTAGCTTCGCGTTGCCATCAGAACGGGGTCAATCCGATGACTAACGTGGGAGATATGACCAAAATCGGGAAACCGCGCAAGTTGGGCCCGACGTCCTTACGCCTTTCCGGTAGGCGTCTGCATTTGGCACCATATCTCCCTCGTTTCTCATCCATTTCACCCCGTTTTGCTATCGTTGTGAAGCTAACTCAGAGGGCTACGACAACATGCTGGCCGTGTCCGTGGGCTTGTGCGTTTGGCCTTTCGAAACATCACAGCTAGAAGCGCTATAACGCGTCCCGCAGATACCTCACGTTCGTCGTAGAATCTACCTAACCAAAAGCTCGATTTCTTTAGTTTCACCGATAAAAGTTGTTACGTCTGCGAGGTATCTTTGCTTTGCCATCAGAACAGGGTCAATCCGATGACTAACGTGGGAGATATGACCAAAATCGGGAAACCGCGCAAGTTGGGCCCGACGTCCTTACGCCTTTCCGGTATGCGTCTGCATTTGGCACCATATCTCCCTCGTTTCTCATCCATTTGACCCCATTTTGCTGTCGTTTCGAAGCTAACTCAGAGGGCTACGACAACATGATGGCCGTGTCCGTGGGCTTGTGCGTTTGGCCTTTCAAAATATCACAGCTAGAAGCGCTATAACGCATCCCGCAGATACCTCGCGTTCATCGCCGAATCTACCTCACCAAAAGCTCGATTTCTTCGGTTTCACCGATAAAAGTTGTTACGTCTGTGAGTTAGCTTCGCGTTGCCATCAGAATGGGGTCAATACGATGACTAACGAGGGAGATATGACCAAAATCGGGAAACCGCGCAAGTTGGGCCCGACGTCCTTACGCCTTTCCGGTATGCGTCTGCATTTGGCACCATATCTCCCTCGTTTCTCATCCATTTGACCCCATTTTGCTGTCGTTGCGAAGCTAACTCAGAGGGCTACGACAGCATGCTGGCCGTGTCCGTGGGCTTGTGCGTTTGGCCTTTCAAAACAGCACAGCTAGAAGCGCTATAACGCGTCCCGCAGATGCCTCGCGTTCATCGCAGAATCTACCTCACCAAAAGCTCGATTTCTTCGGTTTCACCGATAAAAGTTGTTACGTCTGCGAGTTAGCTTTGCGTTGCCATCAGAACGGGGTCAATCCGATGACTAACGTGGGAGATATGACCATAGTCGGGAAACCGCACAAGTTGGGCCCGACGTCCTTACGCCTTTCTGGTAGGCGTCTGCATTTGGCACCATATCTCCCTCGTTTCTCATCCATTTCACCCCGTTTTGCTGTCGTTGTGAAGCTAACTCAGAGGGCTACAACAACATGCTGGCCGTGTCCGTGGGCTTGTGCGTTTGGCCTTTCGAAACATCACAGCTAGAAGCGCTATAACGTGTCCCGCAGATGCCTCGCGTTCGTCGCAAAATCTACCTAACCAAAAGCTCGATTTCTTCGGTTTCACCGATAAAAGTTGTTACGTCTGCAAGTTAGCTTCGCGTTGCCATCAGAACGGGGTTAATCCGATGACTAACGTGGGAGATATGACCAAAATTGGGAAACCACGCAAGTTGGGCCCGACGTCCTTACGCCTTTCTGGTAGGCGTCTGCATTTGGCACCATATCTCCATCGTTTCCCATCCATTTCACCCCGTTTTGCTTTTCGTTGGGAAGCTAACTCGAGAGGGCTAAGACAACATGCTGGCCGTGTCCGTGGGCTTGTGCGTTTGGCCTTTCGAAACATCACAGCTAGAAGCGCTATAACGCGTCCCGCAGATACCTCGCGTTCGTCGCAGAATCTACCTCACCAAAAGCTCGATTTCTTCGGTTTCACCAATAAAAGTTGTTACGTCTGCGAGTTAGCTTCGCGTTGCCATCAGAACGGGGTCAATCCGATGACTAACGTGGGAGATATGACCAAAATCGGGAAACCGCGCAAGTTGGGCCCGACGTCCTTACGCCTTTCCGGTATGCGTCTGCATTTGGCACCATATCTCCCTCGTTTCACATCCATTTGGCCCCATTTTGCTGTCGTTGCGAAGCTAACTCAGAGGGCTACGACAGCATGCTGGCCGGGTCCATGGGCTTGTGCGTTTGGCCTTTCGAAACAGCACAGCTAGAAGCGCTATAACGCGTCCCGCAGATGCCTCATGTTCATCGCAGAATCTACCTCACCAAAAGCTAGATTTCTTCAGTTTCAATGATAAAAGTTGTTATGTCTGCGAGTAAGCTTCGCGTTGCCATCAAAACGGGGTCAATCCGATGACTAACGTGGGAGATATGACCAAAATCGGGAAACCGCACAAGTTGGGCCCGACGTCCTTACGCCTTTCCGGTAGGCGTCTGCATTTGGCACCATATCTCCCTCGTTTCACATCCATTTCACCCCGTTTTGTTGTCGTTGGGAAGCTAACTCAGAGGGCTAAGACAACATGCTGGCCGTGTCCGTGGGCTTGTGCGTTTGGCCTTTCGAAACATCACAGCTAGAAGCGCTATAACGCGTCCCGTAGATGCCTCGCGTTCATCGCAGAATCTACCTAACCAAAAGCTCGATTTCTTCGGTTTCACCGATAAAAGTTGTTACGTCTGCGAGTTAGCTTCGCGTTGCCATCAGAACGGGGTCAATCCGATGACTAACGTGGGAGATATGACCAAAATCGGGAAACCGCGCAAGTTGGGCCCGACGTCCTTACGCCTTTCCGGTAGGCGTCTGCATTTGGCACCATATCTCCCTCGTTTCTCATCCATTTCACCCCGTTTTGCTAGTCGTTGTGAAGCTAACTCAGAGGGCTACGACAACATGCTGGCCGTGTCCGTGGGCTTGTGCGTTTGGCCTTTCGAAACATCACAGCTAGAAGCACTATAACGCGTCCCGCAGATGCCTCACGTTTGTTGTAGAATCTACCTAACCAAAAGCTCGATTTCTTTAGTTTCACTGATAAAAGTTGTTACGTCTGCGAGTTAGCTTCGCGTTGCCATCAGAACGGGGTCAATCCGATGACTAACGTGGGAGATATGACCAAAATCGGGAAACCGCGCAAGTTGGGCCCGACGTCCTTACGCCTTTCCGGTAGGCGTCTGCATTTGGCACCATATCTCCCTCGTTTCTCATCCATTTCACCCCATTTTGCTGTCGTTGCGAAGCTAACTCAGAGGGCTACGACAACATGCTGGCCGTGTCCGTGGGCTTGTGCGTTTGGCCTTTCAAAACATCACAGCTAGAAGCGCTATAACGCGTCCCGTAGATACCTCGCGTTCATCGCGGAATCTACCTAACCAAAAGCTTGATTTCTTCGGTTTCACCGATAAAAGTTGTTACGTCTGCGAGTTAGCTTCGCGTTGCCATCAGAACGGGGTCAATCCGATGACTAACGTGGGAGATATGACCAAAATCGGGAAACCGCGCAAGTTGGGCCCGACGTCCTTACGCCTTTCCGGTAGGCGTCTGCATTTGGCACCATATCTCCCTCGTTTCTCATCCATTTCACCCCATTTTGCTGTCGTTGTGAAGCTAACTCAGAGGGCTACGACAACATGCTGGCCGTGTCCGTGGGCTTGTGCGTTTGGCCTTTCGAAACATCACAGCTAGAAGCGCTATAACGCGTCCCGCAGATGCCTCGCGTTTGTTGTAGAATCTACCTAACCAAAAGCTCGATTTCTTTGGTTTCACTGATAAAAGTTGTTACGTCTGCGAGTTAGCTTCGCGTTGCCATCAGAACGGGGTCAATCCGATGACTAACGTGGGAGATATGACCAAAATCGGGAAACCGCGCAAGTTGGGCCCGACGTCCTTACGCCTTTCCGGTAGGCGTACGCATTTGGCACCATATCTCCCTCGTTTCTCATCCATTTCACCCCATTTTGCTGTCGTTGGGAAGCTAACTCGAGAGGGCTACGACAACATGTAGGCCGTGTCCGTGGGCTTGTGCGTTTGGCCTTTCAAAACATCACTAGATAGAAGCGCTATAACGCTCCCGCAGATGCCTCGCTTCGTCGCAGAATCTACCTAACCAAAAGCTCGATTTCTTCGGTTTCACCAATAAAAGTTGTTACGTCTGCGAGTTAGCTTCATGTTGCCATCAGAACGGGGTCAATACGATGGCTAACGAGGGAGATATGACCAAAATCGGGAAACCGCGCAAGTTGGTCCCGAAAACCTTACGCCTTTCCGGTAGGCGTACGCATTTGGCACCATATCTCCCTCGTTTCACATCCATTTCACCCCATTTTGCTGTCGTTGGGAAGCTAACTCGGAGGGCTACGACAACATGTTGGCCGTGTCCGTGGGCTTGTGCGTTTGGCCTTTCGAAACATCACCGGCTAGAAGCGCTATAACGCGTCCCGTAGATGCCTCGCGTTCGTCACAGAATCTGCCTAACCAAAAGCTCAATTTCTTCGGTTTCACCAATAAAAGTTGTTACGTCTGTGAGTTAGCTTCGCGTTGCCATCAGAACGGGGTCAATCCGATGACTAACGTGGGAGATATGACCAAAATCGGGAAACCGCGCAAGTTGGGCCCGACGTCCTTACGCCTTTCCGGTAGGCGTCTGCATTTGGCACCATATCTCCCTCATTTCACATCCATTTCACCCCGTTTTGCTGTCGTTGGGAAGCTAAGTCAGAGGGCTAAGACAACATGTTGGTCGTGTCCGTGGGCTTGAGCGTTTGGCCTTTCGAAACATCACAGCTAGAAGCGCTATAATGCGTCCCGCAGATGCCTCGTGTTCATCGCAAAATCTACCTCACCAAAAGCTCAATTTCTTTGGTTTCACAGATAAAAGTTGTTACCTCTGCGAGTTAGCTTCGCGTTGCCATCAGAACGGGGTAAATCCGATGACTAACGTGGGAGATATGACCAAAATCGGGAAACCGCGCAAGTTGGGCCCGACGTCCTTACGCCTTTCCGGTAGGCGTCTGCATTTGGCACCATATCTCCCTCGTTTCACATTCATTTCACCCCGTTTTGTGGTCGTTGGGAAGCTAACTCAGAGGGCTAAGACATCATGCAGGTCGTGTCCGTGGGCTTGTGTGTTTGGCCTTTCGAAACATCACAGCTAGAAGCGCTATAACGCATCCCGCAGATGCCTCGTGTTTGTCGCTGAATCTACCTAACCAAAAGCTCAATTACTTCGGTTTCACCGATAAAAGTTGTTACGTCTGCGAGTTAGCTTCGCGTTGCCATCAGAACGGGGTCGATTCGATGACTAATGTGGGAGATATGACCAAAATCGGGAAACCGCGCAAGTTGGGCCCGAAAACCTTACGCCTTTCCGGTAGGTGTTTGCATTTGGCACCATATCTCCCTCGTTTGTCATCCATTTCACCCCGTTTTGCAGTCGTTGTGAAGCTAACTCATAGGGCTACGACAACATGCTGGCCGTGTCCGTGGGCTTGTGCGTTTGGCCTTTCGAAACATCACAGCTAGAAGCGCTATAACGCGTCCCGCAGATGCCTCGCGTTCGTCGCAGAATCTACCTCACCAAAAGCTCGATTTCTTTGGTTTCACCGATAAAAGTTGTTACGTCTGCGAGTTAGCTTCGCGTTGCCATCAGAACGGGGTCAATCCGATGACTAACGTGGGAGATATGACCAAAATCGGGAAACCGCGCAAGTTGGGCCCGACGTCCTTACGCCTTTCCGGTAGGCGTCTGCATTTGGCACCATATCTCCCTCGTTTCACATCCATTTCACCCCGTTTTGCTGTCGTTGGGAAGCTAACTCAGAGGGCTAAGACAACATGTTGGCCGTGTCCGTGGGCTTGTGCGTTTGGCCTTTCGAAACATCACGGCCTAGAAGCGCTATAACGCGTCCCGCATAGATGCCTCACGTTCGTCGCAGAATCTACCTAACCAAAAGCTCGATTTCTTCGGTTTCACCGATAAAAGTTGTTACGTCTGCGAGTTAGCTTCGCGTTGCCATCAGAACGGGGTCAATCCGATGACTAACGTGGGAGATATGACCAAAATCGGGAAACCGCGCAAGTTGGGCCCGACGTCCTTACGCCTTTCCGGTAGGCGTCTGCATTTGGCACCATATCTCCCTCGTTTCACATCCATTTCACCCCGTTTTGCTGTCGTTGGGAAGCTAACTCAGAGGGCTAAGACAACATGCTGGCCGTGTCCGTGGGCTTGTGCGTTTGGCCTTTCGAAACATCACAGCTACAAGCGCTATAACGCGTCCCGTAGATGCCTCGCGTTCGTCGCTGAATCTACCTAACCAAAAGCTCGATTTCTTCAGTTTCACCATTAAAAGTTGTTACGTCTGCGTGAGTTAGCTTCACGTTGCCATCGAAAACGGGGTCAATACGATGACTAACGTGGGAGATATGACCAAAATCGGGAAACCGCGCAAGTTGGGCCCGACGTCCTTACGCCTTTCCGGTAGGCGTCTTGCATTTGGCACCATATCTCCCTCGTTTCACATCCATTTCACCCCGTTTTGTTGTCGTTGGGAAGCTAACTCAGAGGGCTAAGACAACATGTGGCCGTGTCCGTGGGCTTGTGCGTTTGGCCTTTCAAACATCACGGCCTAGAAGCGCTATAACGCATCCCGCAGATGCCTCGCGTTCGTTGCAGAATCTACCTAACCAAAAGCTCGATTTCTTTGGTTTCACCAATAAAAGTTGTTACGTCTGCGAGTTAGCTTCGCGTTGCCATCAGAACGGGGTCAATCCGATGAC
>CM054808.1:6948854-6950116 GCA_028984105.1 Lavandula angustifolia | reverse complement strand
ACATGATGGCCGTGTCCGTGGTCTTCTACGTTTGGCCTTTCGAAACAAAGACAGCTAGAAGCGTTATAACGCGTCCCACGGATGCCTCGCGTTTCTCGCCGAATCTACCTCACCAAAATCTCAATTTCTTCGGTTTCACCGATAAAAGTTGTTACGTCTGCGAGTTAGCTTCGCATTCCATCAGAACGGGGTCAATCCGAGACTAACGAGGGAGATATGACCAAAATTGGGAAACCGCGCAAGTTGGGCCCGAAAACCTTACGCGTCTCCGGTAGGCGCCTGCATTTGTCACCATATCTCCCTCGTTTCTCATCCATTTGATCCTGTTTTGCTTTCGTTGTGAAGCTAACTCAGAGGGCTACAACAATATGCTGGCCGTGTCTGTGGGGTTCTGCGTTTGGCCTTTCGAAACAGACGTAAAGAAGTGTTATAACGCGTCCCGCAGATGCCTCACGTTCGTCACCGAATCTACCTCACCAAAAGCTCAATTTCTTTGGTTTCACCAATAAAAGTTGTTACGTCTATGAGTTATCTTCATGTTGCCATCAGAATGGGGTCAATCCGATGACTAACGAGGGAGATATAACAAAAATCGGGAAACCGCGCAAGTTGGGCCCGACGTCCTTACGCCTCTCCGGTAGGCGCCTGCATTTGGCACCATATCTCCCTCGTTTCTCATCCATTTGACCCCGTTTTGCTGTCGTTGCAAAGCTAACTCAGAGGGCTACAACAACATGTTGTCCGTATCCGTGGGCTTCTGCGTTTGGCCTTTCGAAACAGCACAGCTAGAAGCGCTATAACGCATCCCGCAGATGCCTCGCATTCGTCGCCGAATCTACCTCACCAAAAGCTCGATTTCTTAGGTTTCACCGATAAAAGTTGTTACGTCTGCGAGTTAGCTTTGCGTTCCATCAGAACGGGGTCAATCCAAGACTAACGAGGGAGATATGACCAAAATTGGGAAACCGCGCAAGTTGGGCCCGAAAACCTTACGCCTCTCCGGTAGGCGCCCGCATTTGGCACCATATCTCCCTCGTTTCTCATCCATTTGATCCCGTTTTGCTTTCGTTGTGAAGCTAACTCGAGAGGGCTACAACAATATGCTGGCCGTGTCCGTGGGCTTCGCATTTGGCCTTTCGAAACAAGCACGTAAAGAAGTGCTATAACGCGTCCCCGTAGATGCCTCACATTCGTCACCAAATCTACCTCACCAAAAGCTCAATTTCTTCGGTTTCACCGATAAAAGTTGTTACGTCTACGAG
>CM054808.1:6923854-6943854 GCA_028984105.1 Lavandula angustifolia | reverse complement strand
ATCAGAAACGGGGTCAATCCAATGACTAACGAGGGAAGATATGACCAAAATTGGGAAACCGCGCAAGTTGGGCCCGACGTCCTTATGCCTCTCCGGTAGGCCCCTGCATTTGGCACCATATCTCCCTCGTTTCTCATCCATTTGACCCCGTTTTGCTGTCAATACGAAGCTAACTCAGAGGGCTACGATAACATGCTGGCCATGTCCGTGGGCTTCTGCGTTTGGCCTTTCGAAATAGCACAGCTAGAAGCGCTATAACGAGTCCCGCAGATACCTCGCGTTCGTCACCAAATCTGCCTCATCAAAAGCTCGATTTCATTGGTTTCATCGATAAAAGTTGTTACGTCTGCGAGTTAGCTTCGCGTTCCCATCAGAATGGGATCAATCCGATGACTAACGAGGGAGTATGACAAAAATCAGGAAACCGCGCAAGTTGGGCCCGACGTCCTTACGCATCTCCGGTAGGCGCTTGCATTTGGCACCATATCTCCCTCGTTTCTCATCCTTTTGACCCCATTTTGCTATCGTTGCGAAGCTAACTCAGAGGAGTACGACAACATGCTAGCCGTGTCTGTGGGCTTCTGCGTTTGGCCTTTCGAAACAGCACAGCTAGAAGCGCTATAATGCGTCCCGCAGATGCCTCGCGTTCGTCACCGAATCTACCTCACCAAAAGCTCGATTTCCTTAGTTTCACGATTAAAATTTGTTATGTGTGCGAGTTAGCTTCGCGTTTCCATCAGAACGGGGTCAATCCGATGACTAACGAGGGAGATATGACCAAAATCGGGAAACCGCGCAAGTTGGGCCCGACGTCCTTACGCCTCTCCGGTAGGTGCCTACATTTGGCAACATATCTCCCTCGTTTCTCATCCATTTCACCCCGTTTTGCTGTCATTGCGAAGCTAACGCACAGGGCTACGACAACATGCTGGCCGTGTCCGTGGGCTTCTGCATTTAGCAATTCAAAACAGCACAGCTAGAACCGCTATAATGCTTCCCGCAGATGCCTCACGTTCGTCGCTGAATATACCTCACCAAAAGCTCGATTTTTTGGTTTCAACAATAAAAGTTGTTACGTCTGCAAGTTAGCTTCGCGTTCCCATCAGAACGGGGTCAATCCAATGACTAACGAGGGAGATATGACCAAAATTAAGAAACCGCGCAAGTTGGGCCCGGCATCCTTACGCCTCTCCGGTATGCGCCTGGATTTGGCACCATATCTCCCTCGTTTCTCTTCCTTTTGATCCCATTTTGCTGTCGTTGCGAAGCTAACTCAAAGGGCTACGACAACATGCTGACCGTGTCCATGGGCTTCTGCGTTTGGCCTTTCGAAACAGCACAGCTAGAAGCACTATAATGCGTCCCGTAGATGCCTCGTATTCGTTGCCAAATCTACCTCACCAAAAGCTCGATTTCTTCGGTTTCACCAATAAATGTTGTTACGTCTATGAGTTAGCTTCGCGTTGCCATCAGAACGGGGTCAATCCAATGACTAACGAGGAGCTATGACCAAAATCGGGAAACCGCGCTAGTTGGGCCCAACGTCCTTACGCCCCTTCGGTAGGCCCCTACATTTGGCACCATATCTCCCTCGTTTCTCATCCATTTGACCCCGTTTTATTGTCCTTGCGAAGCTAACTCAGAGGGCTACGACAACATGCTGGTCGTGTCCGTGGGCTTCTGCGTTTGGCATTTCGAAACAAAGACATAGCTAGAAGCGCTATAATGCGTCCCCATGAGATGCCTCGCGTTTGTCGCCGAATCTACCTCACCAAAATCTTGATTTCTTCGGTTTCACCAAATAAATGTTGTTACGCCTGCGAGTTAGCATCGCGTTGCCATCAGAACGGGGTCAATCCAATCACTAACGAGGGAGATATGACCAAAATCGGGAAACCGCGCAAGTTGGGCCCGACGTCCTTACGCCTCTCTGGTAGGCGCTTGCATTTGGCACCATATCTCCCTCGTTTCTCATCCTTTTGACCCCATTTTGCTGTCGTTATGAAGCGAACTCAGAGGACTACGACAACATGCTGGCCATGTTCGTGGGCTTCTGCGTTTGGCCTTTCGAAACAGCACAGCTAGAAGCGCTATAACGCATCCCGTAGATGCCTCGTTTTTGTTGCCAAATCTACCTCACCAAAAGCTCGATTTCTTCAGTTTCACCGATAAAAGTTGTTACGTCTATGAGTTAGCTTCGCGTTGCCATCAGAACGGGGTCAATCCGATGACTAACGAGGGAGATATGACCAAAATCGGGAAACCGCGCTAGTTGGGCCTGACGTCCTTACGCCTCTCCGGTAGGCCCCTACATTTGGCACCATATCTCCCTCATTTCTCATCCAATTTACCCCGTTTTGCTGTCATTGCGAAGCTAACTCAGAGGGCTACGACAACATGCTGGCTGTATCCGTGGGCTTCTACGTTTCGTCTTTCGAAATAGCATAGCTAGAAGCGCTATAACGCGTCCCGCAGATGGCTCGCGTTCGTCACCGAATCTACCTCACCGAAAGCTCGATTTCTTTGGTTTCACTGATAAAAGTTGTTACGTCTGCGAGTTAGCTTCGCGTTGCCATCAGAACGGGGTCAATCCAATGACTAATGAGGGAGATATGACAAAAATTACGAAACCGCGCAAGTTGTGCCCGACGTCCTTACGCCTCTCCGGTAGGCCCCTGCATTTGGCACCATATCTCCCTTCCCATCCATTTGACATCATTTTACTGTCGTTGCGAAGCTAATTCAGAGGGCTACAACAACAAGTTGTCCGTATCCGTGGGCTTCTGCGTTTGGCCTTTCGAAACAAAGACAAGCCTAGAAGCGCTATAACGCGTCCCGCGGATACCTCGCGTTCGTCACTAAATCTGCCTCACCAAAAGCTCGATTTCTTTGGTTTCACCGATAAAAGTTGTTACGTCTGCGAGTTAGCTTCGCTTTCCCATCAGAACTAGATCAATCCGATGACTAACGAGGGAGATATGACCAAAATCAGGAAACCGCGTAAGTTGGGCCTAACGTCCTTACGCCTCTCCAGTAGGCGCCTGCATTTGGCACCATATCTCCCTCGTTTCTCATCCTTTTGACCCCATTTTGCTGTCGTTAGAAGCTATCTCGAGGACTACGACAACATGCTTGGTCGTGTCCGTGGGCTTCTGTGTTTGGCCTTTCGAAACAAGACAAGACACGCTAGAAGCACTATAACGCGTCCCATAGATGTCTCGTATTTGTTGATAAATCTACCTCACCAAAAGCTCGATTTCTTTGGTTTCACCGATAAAAGTTGTTACGTCTGTGAGTTAGCTTCGCGTTGCCATCGAATGGGGTCAATCCGATGACTAACGAGGGAGGTTTGACCAAAATCGAGAAACCGCGCTAGTTGGGCCTGACGTCCTTACGCCTCTCCGATAGGCCCTACATTTGGCACCATATCTCCCTCGTTTCTCATCCATTTGACCCCGTTTTGCTGTCATTGCGAAGCTAACTCAGGCCTACGACAACATGCTGGCGTGTCGTGGGCTTCTGCGTTTAGCATTTCAAAATAGCACAGCTAGAAGCGCTATAACGCGTCCCCTGATGCTCGCGTTCATCGCCAAATCTACCTCAACAAAAGCTCGATTTCTTTGGTTTCACCGATAAAAGTGGTTACGTTTGTGAGTTAGCTTCGTGTTGCCATCAGTAACGGGTCAATCCGATGACTAACGAGGGAGATATGACCAAAAATCGGGATATCGCGCTAGTTGGGCCCGACGTCCTTACGCCCCTCTCGGTAGGCCCCCGATTTGGCACCATATCTCCCTCATTTCTCATCATTTTGACCCGTTTTGCTGTCCTTGCGAATCTAACTCGTAGGGCTACGACAACATGTTGGCCGTGTACGTGGGCTTTTGCGTTTGGCCTTTCGAAACAAAGACACCTAGAAGCGTTATAACATGTCCCATAGATGCCTCGCGTTTGTCACCGAATCCTACCTCACCAAAATCTCAATTTCTTCGGTTTCACGAATAAAACTTGTTACGTCTCGCGAGTGAGCTTCGCGTTGCCATCATAACTGGTCAATCCGATGACTAACGAGGAGATATGACAAAAATGGGAAATAGCGCAAGTTGGGCCCGACGTCCTTACGCCTCTCCGGTAGGCGCCTGCATTTGGCACCATATCTCCCTCGTTTCTCATCCTTTTGACCCTATTTTGCTGTCGTTGCGAAGCTAACTCAGAGGACTACGACGACATGCTGGCCGTGTCCGTGGGCTTCTGCGTTTGGCCTTTCGAAACAGCACAGCTAAAAGCGCTATAACACGTCCCGTAGATGCCTCATTTTTGTTGCCAAATCTACCTCACCAAAAGCTCGATTTCTTCACTTTCACCAATAAAAGTTGTTAGGTCTGTGAGTTAGCTTCGCGTTGCCATCAAAATGGGGTCAATCCGATGACTAACGAGGGAGTTATGACCAAAATCGGGAAACCGCGCTAGTTGGGCCCGAAAACCTTACGCCTCTCCAGGTAGCCGCATTTGGCACCATATCTCCCTCGTTTCTCATCCATTTGACCCCGTTTTGCTGTCATTGCGAAGCTAACTCAGAGGGCTACAACAACATGATGGCCGTGTCCGTGGGCTTTTGCTTTTGGCCTTCCGAAAACAACACAGCTAGAACCGCTATAACGCATTACGCAGATGCCTCACGTTCGTCACCGAATCTACCTCACCAAAAGCTCGATTTCTTTGGTTTCACCAATAAAAGTTGTTACGTCTGCGAGTTAGCTTCGCGTTGCCATCAGAATGGGGTCAATCCAATGACTAACGAGGGAGATATGACCAAAATCGGGAAACCGGGCAAGTTGGGCCCGACGTCCTTACGCCTCTCCGCTAGGCCCCTGCATTTGGCACCATATCTCCCTCGTTTCTCATCCATTTGACCCTGTTTTGCTGTAATTGCGAAGCTAACTCAGAGGGCTACGACAACATGCTGGCTGTGTCCGTGGGCTTCTGCATTTGGCCTTTCGAAACAGCACAGCTAGAAGCGCTATAACGCATCCCATAGATATCTCGTATTTGTTGTCAAATCTACCTCACCAAAAGCTCGATTTCTTCGGTTTCACTGAGAAAAGTTGTTACGTCTGTGAGTTAGCTTCGCGTTGCCATCAGAACAGGGTCAATCCGATGACTAACGAGGGAGGTATGACCAAAATCGAGAAACCGCGCTAGTTGGGCCTGACGTCCTTACGCCTCTCCGGTAGGCCCCTGCATTTGGCACCATATCTCCCTCGTTTCTCATCCATTTGACCCCGTTTTGCTGTCATTGAGAAGCTAACTCACAGGGCTACGACAACATGCTGGCCATGTCCGTGGGCTTCTGCGTTTAGCATTTCAAACTAGCACAGCTAGAAGTGCTATAACGCGTCCCGCAGATGCCTCGCGTTTGTCGCCAAATCTACCTCACCAAAAGCTTGATTTCTTCGGTTTCACCGATAAAAGTTGTTACGTTTGTGAGTTAGCTTCGCGTTGCCATCAGAACGGGGTCAATCCGATGACTAACGAGGGAGATATGACCAAAATCGGGAAACAGCGCAAGTTGGGCCCGACGTCCTTACGCCTCTCTGGTAGGCGCTTGTATTTGGCACCATATCTCCCTCGTTTCTCATCCTTTTGACCCCATTTTGCTGTCGTTGCGAAGCTAACTCAGAGGACTACGACGACATGCTGGCCGTGTCCGTGGGCTTCTACGTTTGCCTTTCGAAACAGCACAGCTAGAAGCGCTATAAAGTGTCCCACAGATGCCTCGCGTTTGTCACCGAATCTACCTCACAAAAATCTCAATTTCTTTGGTTTCACGAATAAAAGTTGTTACGTCTGCGAGTTAGCTCGCGTTGCCATCAGAACGGGGTCAATCCGATGACTAACGAGGGAGATATGACCAAAATCGGGAAACAGCGCAAGTTGGGCCCGACGTCCTTACGCCTCTCTGGTAGGCGCTTGTATTTGGCACTATATCTCCCTCGTTTCTCATCCTTTTGACCCCATTTTGCTGTCATTGAGAAGCTAACTCAGAGGACTACGACGACATGGTGGCCGTGTCCGTGGGCTTCTGCGTTTGGCCTTTCGAAACAGCACAGCTAGAAGCGATATAACACGTCCCGTAGATGCCTCATTTTCGTTGCCAAATCTACCTCACCAAAAGCTCGATTTCTTCAGTTTCACCAATAAAAGTTGTTACGTCTGTGAGTTAGCTTCGCGTTGCCATCAGAACGGGGTCAATCCGATGACTAACGAGGGAGATATGACCAAAATCGGGAAACCGCGTTAGTTGGGCCCGACGTCCTTACGCCTCTCCGGTAGGCCCCTACATTTGGCACCATATCTCCCTCGTTTCTCATCCATTTGACCCCGTTTTGCTGTCATTGCGAAGCTAACTCAGAGGGCTACGACAACATGATGGTCGTGTCCGTGGGCTTCTGCGTTTGGCCTTTCGAAACAGCACAGCTAGAAGCACTATAACGCATTATGCAGATGCCTCACGTTTGTCACCGAATCTACCTCACCAAAAGCTCGATTTCTTTGGTTTCACCGATAAAAGTTGTTACGTCTGCAAGTTAGCTTCGCGTTGCCATCAGAACGGGGTCAATCCAATGACTAACGAGGGAGATATGACCAAAATCGGGAAACCGCGCAAGTTGGGCCCGACGTCCTTACGCCTCTCCGGTAGGCCCCTGCATTTGGCACCATATCTCCCTCGTTTCTCATCCATTTGACCCCGTTTTGCAGTCATTGCGAAGCTAACTCAGAGGGCTACGACAACATGTTGGCTGTGTCCGTGGGCTTCTGCGTTTGGCCTTTCGAAACAGCACAGCTAGAAGCGCTATAACGCGTCCCGTAGATGTCTCGTATTTGTTGCCAAATCTACCTCACCAAAAGCTCGATTTCTTCGGTTTCACTGAGAAAAGTTGTTACGTCTGTGAGTTAGCTTCGCGTTGCCATCAGAACGGGGTCAATCCGATGACTAACGAGGGAGGTATAACCAAAATTGGGAAACCGCGCTAGTTGGGCCTGACGTCCTTACGCCTCTCCGGTAGGCCCCTGCATTTGGCACCATATCTCCCTCGTTTCTCATCCATTTTACCCCGTTTTGCTGTCATTGCGAAGCTAACTCACAGGGCTACGACAACATGCTGGCCGTGTCCGTGGGCTTCTTCGTTTAGCATTTCAAAACAGCACAGCTAGAAGCGCTATAACGCGTCCCGCAGATGCCTCGCGTTCGTCGCCAAATCTACCTCACCAAAAGCTCGATTTCTTTGGTTACACTGATAAAAGTTGTTACGTTTGTGAGTTAGCTTCGCGTTGCCATCAGAACGGGGTCAATCCGATGACTAACGAGGGAGATAAGACCAAAATCGGGAAACAGCGCAAGTTGGGCCCGACGTCCTTACGCCTCTTTGGTAGGCGTTTGTATTTGGCACCATATCTCCCTCATTTCTCATCCTTTTGACCCTATTTTGCTGTCATTGTGAAGCTAACTCAGAGCACTACGACCGACATGATGGCCGTGTCCGTGGTGCTTCGCGTTTGGCCTTTCGAACAAAGCACGGCCTAGAAGCGCTATAACATGTCCCGCAGATGCCTCGCGTTTGTCACCGAATCTACCTCACCAAAATCTCAATTTCTTCGGTTTCACGAATAAAAGTTGTTACGTCTGTGAGTTAGCTTCGCATTGCCATCAGAACGGGGTCAATCCGATGACTAACGAGGGAGATATGACCAAAATCGGGAAACAGCGCAAGTTGGGCCCGACGTCCTTACGCCTCTCCGGTAGGCCCCTACATTTGGCACCATATCTCCCTCGTTTCTCATCCATTTGACCCCATTTTGCTGTCATTGCGAAGCTAACTCAGAGGACTACGACGACATGCTGGCCGTGTCCGTGGGCTTCTGCGTTTGGCCTTTCGAAACAGCACAGCTAGAAGCGCTATAACACGTCCCGTAGATGCCTCATTTTCGTTGCCAAATCTACCTCACCAAAAGCTCGATTTCTCCCCCCCCCCCCTTCGGTTTCACCGATAAAAGTTGTTACGTCTGCGTGAGTTAGCTTCGCGTTGCCATCAGAACGGGGTCAATCCAATGACTAACGAGGGAGATATGACCAAAATCGGGAAACCGCGCAAGTTGGGCCCGACGTCCTTACGCCTCTCCGGTAGGCCCCTGCATTTGGCACCATATCTCCCTCGTTTTTCATCCATTTGACCCCGTTTTGCTGTCATTGCAAAGCTAACTCAGAGGGCTACGACAACATGCTGGCTGTGTCCGTGGGCTTCTGTGTTTGGCCTTTCGAAACAGCATAGCTAGAAGCGCTATAACGCGTCCCGCAGATACCTCGCGTTCATCACCGAATCTGCCTCACCAAAATCTATATTTCTTTGGTTTCACCGATAAAAGTTGTTACGTCTACGAGTTAGCTTCGCGTTCCCATCAGAACGGGGTCAATCCGATGACTGACGAGGGAGATATGACAAACATCGGGAAACCGCGCAAGTTGGGCCCGAAAACCTTACGCCTCTCCGGTAGGCGCCTGCATTTGGCACCATATCTCGCTCGTTTCTCATCCATTTGTCTCCGTTTTGCTATCGTTGCGAAGCTAACTAAGAGGGTACGACAACATGCTGGCCGTGTCCGTGGGCTTTTGCATTTGGCCTTTCGAAACAGCACAGCTAGAAGCGCTATAACGCATCCCGCAGATGCCTCACGTTTGTTGTTGAATCTACCTCACCAAAAGCTTGATTTCTTCGGTTTCACCGATAAAAGTTGTTACGTCTGCAAGTTATCTTCGCGTTGCCATCAGAACGGGGTCAATCCGATGACTAACAAGGGAGATATGTCCAAAATCGGGAAACCGCGCAAGTTGGGCCCGACGTCCTTACGCTTCTCCGGTAGGCGCCTGCATTTGGCACCATATCTCCCTCGTTTCTCATCCATTTGACCCCGTTTTGCTATCATTGCGAAGCTAACTCAGAGGGCTATGACAACATGCTGGCCGTGTCCGTGAGCTTCTGCGTTTGGCCTTTCGAAACAGCACAGATAGAAGCGCTATAACGTGTCCTGTTGGTCCGGAGACGATAAGTCAGGTGTAGAGGGGGGGGTGAATACACCTGAGCTCAGTTTCTTTTTCTCAATGAAGGTCAGCTGAGCTGATGATTGCAACTGATGAATAGTTCCAAATAAGCCTTCGATCGCGGGACAGAGTGAGTCAGCTACTGAGCTCTCTCCTACTGACTGTTGTCAGTACTTTGAGAATCAGTCGGAGACTGTTGTGGGGAAAGTGTGGGGCCCGGAGCGCTTAAGCACTTTTGGGGTAGGCTATGTTGTTGCCTTGAAGGCATGGTCGAACTGTGTGTCAGCTGGAGCGCTTAAGCACTTTTGGGGTAGGCTATGCTCGAATTCCTCCGATTTTAATTCTTAAAATATAACATCAGGAGTTAGAGCATTTAGATCAGAGCGACGTAAATAAGTAGCAAAAGGAAGCCACTTCTGTCGGGGCAATGCTCTCAAGATCTTGGTGTTCATCTCCTTGTTGGTGAACGACCTCCCCAGCCCATTGATGACATTGACTTGATTGGTGAATCGACACTCGGCTCGTCAATGGTTTTAGTAGGCTCCATTGCAAAGGCGTCGAACTCCGAAGCTCTAGCTCGAGCTTGTTTTCTTTGATCCGAGGGGGTTCCATGGCTCAAGATGCGCCAAGGCGTCCCATAGCTCTTTCGCCGTCTTGCAATCCTGTACCCTTCCGAGGTGTGAATCACTGAGCGTAGTCAGTATGGCATTACGTGCAACTCGGTCAAGGTTGTGCAACTTCTTTTCTTCAGGCGTGAAGGCAGATTTATCTTTGGGAACCTTAGCACCAGTTTGTGCTCCCGCGCCTCCTCCAACGAAGCAAATACTACGTTGTCGATCATGGGAATGATCGGTCCCGACTCTAGGACATCTGACATGCTGTCGTGGAGTGACGTTAGGTGTGCCTCCATACGTACGCGCCATACCGTGTAGTTCTCTATTGAGAACATCGGTACCATCCTAATACCTGACATATCAGACATTGTAAGAGTAAGAGTATAAGGATGCTGAAAAGATGCTTATGCAGTGAAAACGGTTTTCAGGATCAGTTCGAGAGGACCAGTATTTCAGAACCGGCGATCAGTTGAACACCGTGTGCTCTGATACCAATTGTTGGTCCGGAGACGATAAGTCGGTGTAGAGGGGGGGGTGAATACACTCGAGCTCGGTTTCTTTTTCTCAATGAAGGTCACTGAGCCGATGATTGCAACCGATGAACGGTGCCAAATAAGCCTTCGATCGCGGGACAGAGTGAGTCGGCCCATCGAAGCTCTCTCCCTACCGATCGTTGTCAAGATACTTTGAGAATCGGTCGGAGGCTGTGTGCGGAAAGTGTGGGGCCCGGAATTCTTCTCTTTTGAAAACACGTTTTAGCAAATTAAATCTTTTGGTCGTGTGCGCTTTATAAAATACGTTTTATGCAAGCTTATGATTTTCAAGTCGGTTGAATGCTATGCAATAAAACAAGAAAAGAACACAAGCGATTTAACGTGGTTCGGATACGCAAGATCCTACGTCCACGGTCCCGAACAAAGCAAGAGAACTTGTTGATTATTCTCGAGCAAGCCTCGGCGGGGATATCGTGCACCGGACGGTTCCCTCTAAGTTATAGTCCTTAGCGACTTTACAATCCAAACCTAAGTCTGAAAGGGAAGGGAATTTTCTCCAACTGAGAAGGAGTTCTTACAATAAGAACAATTCACTAAATGTGAACTCCTTCGAATCTAAGCTATAAATATGACAATGAGCTTAGTCTACAGAAGAAAGGGATCTAAGAACTATAGAGAGAAAACTCGAGAAATCTTCTATGTACGCAAGTTTTCCTCTGGATGACCTTTGAGTGTTCTAGAGCGTTTATGAACTTGAGCTTGTCCCTTCGAAATTCCGTCCTTCGGAGCTTCAAAAACTTCTCTATTTATAGTTGTGAGTTATGGCATATGTCCGTTGGAGACGACGATGCCACGTGTCACAAGCTTCCAAAGAAAACGGCCATAATTCGAACTTGTTGCAAGCAGGCGGTTAATGCACCGTTCATG
This sequence comes from Lavandula angustifolia, assembly GCA_028984105.1. NCBI lineage: Eukaryota > Viridiplantae > Streptophyta > Magnoliopsida > Lamiales > Lamiaceae > Lavandula > Lavandula angustifolia. The sequence continues at coordinate 6,932,722 of CM054808.1, read as the reverse complement.
AGAGCAGCTTTTTTGTGTAGAGTAGGTAAGCATTGTCGGCTTCTCATTGGTCGAGGTTTGTAGTTGGTGAGAATGTCGAGTTGACCGTTCAACAACCTCGTATGTCTTCGCCGAACTTTTCGAAAAGACTTGAATAGTTGGGTCGCTTTCCGTAGGATACGAGGACTGAAAAGTCTCTGTCTTCTTCAATTGAGTCGGCCGACGTGGCATCTACCGAGTAGGTCCCGTGGCGACCGCTAAGGTATCGTGCTTGTTTTCGTTCTTCTGCCGATGACTATCACCGGGAGTAGTCTTCATCGATGATTTGTCGCTGATGCGCTGTCTTCGATCGAGTGGAAGATCAGGCTGCCGACCGAAGAACACAAGCGATTACACTGATGACGTGGGCTTCTGAAAAGTATCTTCGACAGAAGATCAGTTCAACAATTACCCCGTACAGGACTTAGACAAAAATAATAAACAATACATCAAGTCTAACCTATACATCAGCTAATCCTAACGACATACTGATCTACAGATATCAGCTAGGTTTTGGGATCTTCAATTCCATAGTACTACTATGATTTCCCCCAATTTTCTTTTAACCGAACAACAGCTGAGTATCATCTACTGACTCATATCCAACATGTCCCGCAGATGCCTCACGTTTGTCGCCGAATCTACCTCACCAAATTCTCAATTTCTTCAGTTTCACCAATAAAAGTTGTTACTTCTGCGAGTTAGCTTCGCGTTGCCATCAAAACGGGGTCAATCCGATGACTAACGAGGGAGATATGACCAAAATCGGGAAACCGCGCAACTTGGGCCCGAAAACCTTACGCCTCTCTGGTAGGTGCCTGCATTGGCACCATATCTCCCTCGTTTCTCATCCATTTGACCCCGTTTTGCTGTCGTTGCGAAGCTAACACAGAGGGCTACAACAACATACTGGCTGTGTCCGTGGACTTTTGCATTTGGCCTTCCGAAACAGCAAAGCTAGAAGCGCTATAACGCGTCCCGTAGATACCTCGCATTCGTCGCTGAATCTACCTCACCAAAAGCTCGATTTCTTCGGTTTCACCGATAAATGTTAATATGTCTGCGAGTTAGCTTCACGTTGCCATCAGAACGGGGTCAATCCGATGACTAACGAGGGAGATATGACCAAAATCGGGAAACCGCGCAAGTTGGGCCCGAAAACCTTACGCCTCTCCGGTAGGCGCCTGCATTTGGCACCATATCTCCCTCTTTTCTCATCCATTTGACCCCGTTTTGTTGTCGTTACGAAGCTAACTCAGAGGGCCACGACAACATACTGGCTGTGTCTGTGGGCTTCTGCATTTGGCCTTTCAAAACAGCACAACTAGAAGCGCTATAACGCGTCATGCAGATGCCTCGCATTCGTCGACGAATCTACCTCACCAAAAGCTCGATTTCTTTGGTTTCACCAATAAAAGTTGTTACGTCTGCGAGTTAGCCTCGCGTTCCCATCAGAACGGGGTCAATCCGATCACTAACGAGGGAGATATGGCCAAAATCACGAAACCACGCAAGTTGGACCCGACGTCCTTACGCCTCTCCGGTAGGCGCCTACATTTGTCACCTTATCTCCCTCGTTTCTCATCCATTTGACCCCATTTTGCTGTCATTGCGAAGCTAACTCAGAGGCCTACCACAACATGCTGTCCGTATCCGTGGGCTTCTACGTTTGGCCTTTCAAAACAGCACATCTAGAAGCGCTATAACGCGTCCCGCAGATGCCTCGCATTCGTTGCCGAATCTACCTCACCAAAAGCTCGATTTCTTGCGTTTCACTGATAAAAGTTGTAACGTCTGTCAGTAAGCTTCGCGTTCCATCAGAATGGGGTCAATCCGATGACTAACGAGGGAGATATGACCAAAATCGGGAAACCGCGCAAGTTGGGCCCGAAAACCTTACGCCTCTCCGGTAGGCGCCTGCATTTGGCACCATATCTCCCTCGTTTCTCATCCATTTGACCCCGTTTAGCTGTTGTTACGAAGCTAACTCAGAGGGCCACGACAACATACTGGCTGTGTCTGTGGGCTTCTGCATTTGGCCTTTCAAAACAAGACAACTAGAACTATAACTCTGCAGTGTTCGTCGATGAATCTACCTCACCAAAAGCTTGATTTCTTTGGTTTCACCAATAAAAGTTGTTAAGTCTGCGAGTTAGCTTCGCGTTGCCATCAGAACGGGGTCAATCCGATGACTAACGAGGGAGATATGACCAAAATTGGGAAACCGCGCAAGTTGGGCCCGACGTCCTTACGCCTCTCCGGTAGGCGCCTGCATTTGGCACCATATCTCCCTCGTTTCTCATCCATTTGACCCCATTTTGCTGTCGTTACGATGCTAACTCAGAGGGGTACGACAACATGCTGGCGTATCCGTGGGCTTCTGCGTTTGGCCTTTCGAAACAGCACATCTAGAAGCGCTATAACGCGTCCCAGCCCGATTTGTCGCCGAATCTACTCACCAAAAGCTCGATTTCTTGCGTTTCACGATAAAAGTTGTGACGTCGTCGTTAGCTTCGCTTCCATCGAACGGGTCAATCCGATGACTAACGAGGGAGATATGACCAAAATCGGGAAACCGCGCAAGTTGGGCCCGAAAACCTTACGCCTCTCCGGTAGGCGCCTGCATTTGGCACCATATCTCCCTCGTTTCTCATCCATTTGACCCCATTTTGCTGTCGTTGCTAAGCTAACTCAGAGGGCTACGACAACATACTGGCCGTGTCCGTGGCACGAATCGCTATAACGCATCCCGCAGATACCTCGCGTTCGTCAGCAAATCTACCTCACCAAAAGCTCGATTTCTTCAGTTTCAAAGATGAAAGTTGTTACGTTTGCGAGTTAGCTTTGCGTTTACATCAGAATGGGGTCAATCCGATGACTAACGAGGGAGATATGACCAAAATCGGGAAACGCGCAAGTTGGGCCCGACGTACTTACGCCTCTCTGGTAGGCGCCTGCATTTGGCACCATATCTCCCTTGTTTCTCATCCATTTGACCCCGTTTTGCTATCATTGCGAAGCTAACTCAGAGGGCTACGACAACATGCTAGCCGTGTCCGTGAGCTTCTGCATTTGGTCTTTCGAAATAGCACAGCTAGAAGCGCTATAACGTGTCCCGCAGATGCCTCAGCGTTTGTCGCCGAATCTACCTCACCAAATTCTCAATTTCTTCGATTTCACAAATAAAAGTTGTTACGTCTGCGAGTTAGCTTCACGTTGCCATCAAAACGGGGTCAACCCGATGACTAACGAGGAGATATGACCAAAATCGGGAAACCGCGCAACTTGGGCCCGAAAACCTTACGCCTCTCCGGTAGGCGCCTGCATTTGGCACCATATCTCCCTCATTTCTCATCCATTTGACCCCGTTTTGCTGTCGTTGCGAAGCTAACTCAGAGGGATACGACAACATACTGGTTGTGTCCATGGACTTTTGCATTTGGCCTTTCGAAACAGCACAGCTAGAAACGCTATAATGCGTCCCGCAGATGCCTCGCATTCGTCGCCGAATCTACCTCACTAAAAGCTCGATTTCTTCAGTTTCACCAATAAAAGTTGTTACGTCTGTGAGTTAGCTTCGCGTTTCCATCAGAACGGGGTCAATCCGATGACTAACGAGGGAGATATGACCAAAATTTGGAAACCGCGCAAGTTGGGCCTAACGTCCTTACGCCTCTCTTGTAGGCGCCTGCATTTGGCACCATATCTCCCTCGTTTCTCATGCATTTGACCCCATTTTGCTGTCGTTGCGAAGCTAACTCAGAGGGCTATGACAACATGCTGGCCGTGTCCGTGGGCTTCTGCGTTTGGCCTTTCAAAACAGCACAGCTAGAAGTGCTATAAAGCGTCCCGCAGATGCCTCGCGTTCGTCACCAAATCTACCTCACCAAAAGCTCGGCTTCTTCGGTTTCACTGATAAAAGTTGTTACGTCTGCGAGTTAGCTTTGTGTTGCCATCAGAACGGGGTCAATCCGATGACTAACGAGGGAGATATGACCAAAATCGGGAAACCGTGCAAGTTGGGCCCGAAAACCTTACGCCTCTCCGGTAGGCGCCTGCATTTGGCACCATATCTCCCTCGTTTCTCATCCATTTGACCCCATTTTGCTGTCGTTGCGAAGCTAACTCAGAGGGCTACGACAACATATTGGCTGTGTCCGTGGGCTTCTGCATTTGGCCTTTTGAAACAGCACAGCTAGAAGTGTTATAACGCATCCTGCAGATGCCTCGCGTTCATCGACGAATATACCTCACCAAAAGCTTGATTTCTTCGGTTTCACCAATAAAAGTTGTTACGTCTGCGAGTTAGCTTCACGTTGCCATTAGAATGGGGTCAATCCGATGAATAACGAGGGAGATGTGATCAAAATCGGGAAACCGCGCAAGTTGGGTCCGATGTCCTTACGCCTCTCCGGTAGGCGCCTGCATTTGGCACCATATCTCCCTCGTTTCTCATCCATTTCACCCCATTTTGCTGTCATTGCGAAGTTAACTCAGAGGGCTACGACAACATATTTGCCGTATCCTTGGGCTTCTGCGTTTGGCCTTTCGAAACAGCACATCTAGAAGCGCTATAACGCGTCCCGCAGATGCCTCGCATTCATCGCCGAATCTACCTCACCAAAAGCTCGATTTCTTGCATTTCACTGATAAAAGTTGTTACGTCTGTCAGTTAGCTTCGCATTCCATCAGAACGGGGTCAATCCGATGACTAACGAGGGAGATATGACCAAAATCGGGAAACCGCGCAAGTTGGGCCCGAAAACCTTACGCCTCTCCGGTAGGCGCCTGCATTTGGCACCATATCTCCCTCGTTTCTCATCCATTTGACCCCATTTTGCTGTCGTTGCTAAGCTAACTCAGAGGGCTACGACAACATGCTGGCCGTGTTCGTGGGCTTTTGCATTTGGCCTTTCAAAACAGCACAGCAAGAAGCGCTATAACGCATCCCGCAGATACCTCGCGTTCATCAGCAAATCTACCTCACCAAAAGCTCGATTTCTTCAGTTTCAAAGATGAAAGTTATTACGTTTGCGAGTTAGCTTTGCGTTTACATCAGAATGGGGTCAATCCGATGACTAACGAGGGAGATATGACCAAAATTGGGAAACCGCGCAAGTTGGGCCCGACGTACTTACGCCTCTCTGGTAGGCGCCTGCATTTGGCACCATATCTCCCTTGTTTCTCATCCATTTGACCCCGTTTTGCTATCATTGCGAAGCTAACTCAGAGGGCTACGACAACATGCTAGCCGTGTCCGTGAGCTTCTGCACAGCTAGAAGCGCTATAACATGTCCCGCAGATGCCTCGCGTTTGTCGCCGAATCTACCTCACCAAATTCTCAATTTCTTCGATTTCACAAATAAAAGTTGTTACGTCTGCGAGTTAGCTTCACATTGCCATCAAAACGGGGTCAATCCGATGACTAACGGGGAGATATGACCAAAATCGGGAAACCGCGCAACTTGGGCCCGAAAACCTTACGCCTCTCCGGTAGGCGCCTGCATTTGGCACCATATCTCCCTCGTTTCTCATCCATTTGACCCCGTTTTGCTGTCGTTGTGAAGCTAACTCAGAGGGCTACGACAACATACTGGTTGTGTCCATGGACTTTTGCATTTGGCCTTTCGAAGCAGCACAGCTAGAAACGCTATAATGCGTCCCGCAGATGCCTCGCGTTCGTCGCCGAATCTACCTCACTAAAAGCTCGATTTCTTTCGGTTTCACCAATAAAAGTTGTTACTTCTGCGAGTTAGCTTTGCGTTGCCATTAGAACGGGGTCAATCCGATGACTAACGAGGGAGATATGACCAAAATCGGGAAACCGCGCAAGTTGGGCCTAACGTCCTTACGCCTCTCTGGTTGGCGCCTGCATTTGGCACCATATCTCCCTCGTTTCTCATGCATTTGACCCCATTTTGCTATCAGTTGCGAAGCTAACTCAGAGGGCTATGACAACATGCTGGCCGTGTCCGTGGGCTTCTGCGTTTGGCCTTTCAAAACAGCACAGCTAGAAGCGCTATAAAGCGTCCCGCAGATGCCTCGTGTTCGTCACTGAATCTACCTCACCAAAAGCTCGGCTTCTTCGGTTTCACTGATAAAAGTTGTTACGTCTGTGAGTTAGCTTTGCGTTGCCATCAAAACGGGGTCAATCCGATGACTAACGAGGGAGATATGACCAAAATCGGGAAACCGTGCAAGTTGGGCCCGAAAACCTTACGCCTCTCCGGTAGGCGCCTGCATTTGGCACCATATCTCCCTCGTTTCTCATCCATTTGACCCCGTTTTGCTGTCATTACGAAGCTAACTCAGAGGGCTACGACAACATACTGGCTGTGTCCATGGACTTTTGCATTTGGCCTTTCGAAGCAGCACAGCTAGAAGCACTATAATGCGTCCCGCAGATACCTCGCGTTCGTCGCCGAATCTACCTCACCAAAAGCTCGATTTCTTTAGTTTCACCGATAAAAGTTGTTACGTCTGCGAGTTAGCTTCACGCTGCCATCAGAATGGGGTCAATCCAATGACTAACGAGGGAGATATGACCAAAATCGGGAAACCACGCAAGTTGGGCCCGAAAACCTTACGCCTCTCCGGTAGGCGCCTGCATTTGGCACCATATCTCCCTCGTTTCTCATCCATTTGACCCCATTTTACTGTCGTTGCGAAGCTAACTCAGAGGGCTACGACAACATGCTGGCCGTGTCCGTGGGCTTCTTTGTTTGGCCTTTCGAAACAGCACAGCTAGAAGCGCTCTAACGCGTCCCGCAGATGCCTCGCATTTGTCGCTGAATCTACCTCACCAAAAGCTCGATTTCTTCGGTTTCACCGATTGAAGTTGTTACGTCTGCGAGTTAGCTTTGTGTTGCCATCAGAACGGGGTCAATCCGATGACTAACGAGGGAGATATGTCCAAAATCGGGAAACCACGCAAGTTGGGCCCGAAAACCTTACGCTTCTCCGGTAGGCGCCTGCATTTGGCACCATACCTCCCTCGTTTCTCATCCATTTGACCCCGTTTTACTGTCGTTGCGAAGCTAACTCAGAGGGCTACGACAACATGCTGGCCGTGTCCGTGGGCTTCTGCGTTCGGCCTTTCGAAACAGCACAGCTAGAAGAGCTATAACGCGTCCCGCAGATGCCTCGCGTTCGTTGCCAAATCTACCTCACCAAAAGCTCAATTTCTTCGGTTTCACCAATAAAAGTTATTACGTCTACGAGTTAGCTTCGCGTTGCCATCAGAACGGGGTCAATCCGATGACTAACGAGGGAGATATGTCCAAAATTGGGAAACCACGCAAGTTGGGCCCGACGTCCTTACGCTTCTCCGGTAGGCGCCTGCGTTTGGCACCATATCTCCCTCGTTTCTCATCCATTTGACTCCATTTTGCTGTCGTTGCGAAGCTAACTAAGAGGGCTACGACAACATGCTGGCCGTGTCCGTGGGCTTTTGCGTTTGGCCTTTCGAAACAGCACAGCTAGAAGCGCTATAACGCATCCCGCAGATGCCTCGCGTTTGTTGCCGAATCTACCTCACCAAAAGCTCGATTTCTTCAGTTTTACTGATAAAAGTTATTACGTCTATGAGTTAGCTTCGCGTTGCCATCAGAACGGGGTCAATCCGATGACTAACAAGGGAGATATGTCCAAAATCGGGAAACCGCGCAAGTTGGGCCCGACGTCCTTACGCTTCTCCGGTAGGCGCCTGCATTTGGCACCATATCTCCCTCGTTTCTCATCCATTTGACCCCGTTTTGCTGTCGTTACGAAGCTAACTTAGAGGGCTATGACAACATGCTGGTCGTGTCTATGGGCTTCTGCGTTTGGCCTTTCGAAACAGCACAGCTAGAAACGCTATAACGCGTCCCACAGATGCCTCGTGTTTGTCACCAAATCTACCTCACCAAAAGTTGGATTTCTTTGGTTTCACCGATAAAAGTTGTTACGCCTGCGAGTTAGCTTTGTGTTGCCATCAGAACGGGGTCAATCCGATGACTAGCGAGGGAGAAATGTCCAAAATCGGGAAACCGCGCAAGTTGGGCCCGACGTCCTTACGCCTCTCCGGCAGGCGCTTGCATTTGGCACCATATCACCCTCTTTTCTCATCCATTTGACCCCGTTTTACTGTCATTACGAAGCTAACTCAGAGGGCTACGACAACATGCTGGCCGTGTCCGTGGGCTTCTACGTTCGGCCTTTCGAAACAGCACAGCTAGAAGCGCTATAACGCATCCCAAAGATGCCTCGCGTTTGTCGCCGAATCTACCTCACCAAAATCTCAATTTCTTCAATTTCACTGATAAAAGTTGTTACGTCTGCGATTTAGCTTCGTGTTGCCATCAGAACAGGGTCAATCCTATGACTAACGAGGGAGATATGACCAAAATCGAGAAACCGCGCAAGTTGGCTCCGACGTCCTTACGCCTCTCCGGTAGGTGCCTGCATTTGACACCATATCTCCCTCGTTTCTCATCCATTTGACCCCATTTTTCTGTCGTTGCGAAGCTAACTCAGAGGGCTACGACAACATGTTGGTCGTGTCCGTGGGCTTCTGAGTTTGGCCTTTCGAAACACCATAGCAAGAAGCGTTATAACGCGTCCCGCAGATACCTCGCGTTTGTCTCCGAATCTACCTCACTAAAATCTCAATTTCTTCGGTTTCACCAATAAAAGTTGTTACATTTGTGAGTTAGCTTCGTGTTTCCATCAAAACGGGGTCAATCCGATGACTAACGAGGGAGATATGACCAAAATCGGGAAACCGCGCAAGTTGGGCCCGAAAACCTTACGCCTCTCCGGTAGGCGCCTGCATTTGGCACCATATCTCCCTCGTTTCTCATCCATTTGACG
>CM054808.1:6882289-6923354 GCA_028984105.1 Lavandula angustifolia | reverse complement strand
TTGGCAAGGTAGATTTGGCGAGGAACGTGAGGCATCTGCGGGACGCGTTATAGCGCTTCTAGGCATGTCTTTGTTTGAAAGGGTAAACGTGCAATCCGACGGACGTAGCCTGCATGTAGTCGTAGCCCTACGAGTTAGCTTCGCAACGACAGGAAAATGGAGTCAAATGGATGAGAAACGAGGGAGATATGGTGCGAAATGCAGGCGCCTACGAAAGGCGTAAGGTTTTCGGGCCCGACTTGCGCGGTTTCCCGATTTTGGCCATATCTCCCTCGTTAGTCATCGGTTTGACCCCGTTCGATGGCAAGCGAAGCTAACTCACGAGCGTAACAACTTTTATCGGTGAGACCAAGGAAATCGAGCTTTTGGCGAGGTAGATTTGGCGAGGAACATGAGGCATCTGCGGGACGCGTTATAGCGCTTCTAGGCTGTCTTTGTTTCGAAAGGGGTAAACGTGCAATCCGACGGACACGGCCTTGCATGTAGTCGTAGCCCTACGAGTTATCTTCGCAACGACAGGAAAATGGGGTCAAATGGATGAGAAGCGAGGGAGATATGGTGCGAAATGCAAGCGCCTACACGAAAGGCGTAAGGTTTTCGGGCCCAACTTGCGCGGTTTCCCGATTTTGGCCATATCTCCCTCGTTAGTCATCGGTTTGACCCCGTTCTGATGGCAACGCGAAGCTAACTCACAGATGTAACAACTTTTATCGGTGAGACCAAGGAAATCGAGCTTTTGGTGAGGTAGATTTGGTGAGGAACGCGAGGCATCTGCGGGACGCATTATAGCGCTACTAGTTGTGCTGTTTCGAAAGGGTAAACGTGCAATCCGACGGACGTAGCCTGCATGTAGTCGTAGCCCTCTGAGTTAGCTTCGCAACGACAGCAAAAAGGGGTCAAATGGATGAGAAACGAGGGAGATATTGTGCGAAATGCAGGCGCCTACCGCAAAGGCGTAAGGTTTTCGGGCCCAACTTGCGCGGTTTCCCGATTTTGGCCATATCTCCCTCGTTAGTCATCGGTTTGACCCCGTTCCCATTTTGGCCATAACTCACAGACGTAACAACTTTTATCGGTGAGACCAAGGAAATCGAGCTTTTGGTGAGGTAGATTTGGCGAGGAACGCGAGGCATCTGCGGGACGCGTTATAGCGCTTCTAGCTGTGCTGTTTCGAAAGGGTAAACGTGCAATCCGACGGACGTAGCCTGCATGTAGTCGTAGCCCTCTGAGTTAGCTTCGCAACGATAGCAAAATGGAGTCAAATGGATTAGAAACGAGGGAGATATGGTGCGAAATGCAGGCGCCTACCGGAAAGGCGTAAGGTTTTCGGGCCCGACTTGCGCGGTTTCCCGTTTTGGCCATATCTCCCTCGTTAGTCATCGGTTTGACCCCGTTCGATGGCAACGCGAAGCTAACTCACGAGACGTAACAACTTTTATCGGTGAGACCAAGGAAATCGAGCTTTTGGCGAGGTAGATTTGGCGAGGAACGCGAGGCGTCTGCGGGACGCGTTATAGCGCTACTAGTTGTCTTTGTTTCGAAAGGGTAAACGTGCAGTCCGACGGCACGTAGCTGCATGTAGTCGTAGCCCTACGAGTTATCTTCGCAACGACAAGAAAATGGAGTCAAATGGATGAGAAACGAGGGAGATATGGTGCGAAATGCAGGCGCCTACGAAAGGCGTAAGGTTTTCGGGCCCGACTTGCGCGGTTTCCCGATTTTGGCCATATCTCCCTCGTTAGTCATCGGTTTGACCCCGTTATGATGGCAACACGAAGCTAACTCACAGGTGTAACAACTTTTATCGGTGAGACCAAGGAAATCGAGCTTTTGGCGAGGTAGATTTGGCGAGGAACGCGAGGCATCTGCGGGACGCGTTATAGCGCTACTAGTTGTCTTTGTTTCGAAAGGGTAAACGTGCAATCCGACGGACGTAGCCCGCATGTAGTCGTAGCCCTCCGAGTTAGCTTCGCAACGAAAGCAAAATGGAGTCAAATGGATGAGAAACGAGGGAGATATGGTGCGAAATGCAGGCGCCTACCGGAAAGGCGTAAGGTTTTCGGGCCCAACTTGCGCGGTTTCCCGATTTTGGCCATATCTCCCTCGTTAGTCATCGGTTTGACCCGTTTCGATGGCAACACGAAGCTAACTCACAGACGTAACAACTTTTATCGGTGAGACCAAGGAAATCGAGCTTTTGGCGAGGTAGATTTGGCGAGGAACGCGAGGTCTGCGGGACGCGTTATAGCGCTACTAGTTGTCTTGTTTCGAAAGGGTAAACGTGCAATCCGGACGGACGTAGCCTGCATGTAGTCGTAGCCCTACGAGTTATCTTCGCAACGACAGGAAAATGGAGTCAAATGGATGAGAAACGAGGAGGAGATATGGTGCGAAATGCAGGCGCCTACCGAAAGGCGTAAGGTTTTCGGGCCCGACTTGCGCGGTTTCCCGTTTTGGCCATATCTCCCTCGTTAGTCATCGGTTTGACCCCGTTACGATGGCAACGCGAAGCTAACTCACAGACGTAACAACTTTTATCGGTGAGACCAAGGAAATCGAGCTTTTGGCGAGGTAGATTTGGCGAGGAACGCGAGGCGTCTGCGGGACGCGTTATAGCGCTACTAGTTGTCTTTGTTTCGAAAGGGTAAACGTGCAATCCGACGGACGTAGCCTGCATGTAGTCGTAGCCCTACGAGTTATCTTCGCAACGACGAGAAAATGGGGTCAAATGGATGAGAAGCGAGGGGAGATATGGTGCGAAATGCAGCGCCTACCGAAAGGCGTAAGGTTTTCGGGCCCAACTTGCGCGGTTTCCCGATTTTGGCCATATCTCCCTCGTTAGTCATCGGTTTGACCCCGTTCTGATGGCAACACGAAGCTAACTCACAGACGTAACAACTTTTATCGGTGAGACCAAGGAAATCGAGCTTTTGGCGAGGTAGATTTGGCGAGAACGGAGGCATCTGCGGGACGCGTTATAGCGCTTCTAGGCTTGTCTTTGTTTCGAAAGGGTAAACGTGCAATCCGACGGACGTAGCCTGCATGTAGTCGTAGCCCTACGAGTTATCTTCGCAACGACAGGAAAATGGAGTCAAATGGATGAGAAGCGAGGGAGATATGGTGCGAAATGCAGGCGCCTACGAAAGGCGTAAGGTTTTCGGGCCCAACTTGCGCGGTTTCCCGATTTTGGCCATATCTCCCTCGTTAGTCATCGGTTTGACCCCGTTCTGATGGCAACACGAAGCTAACTCACAGACGTAACAACTTTTATCGGTGAGACCAAGGAAATTGAGCTTTTGGCGAGGTAGATTTGGCGAGGAACGCGAGGCATCTGCGGGACGCGTTATAGCGCTTCTAGTTGTGCTGTTTCGAAAGGGTAAACGTGCAATCCGACGGACGTAGCCTGCATGTAGTCGTAGCCCTCTGAGTTATCTTCGCAACGACAAGAAAATGGAGTCAAATGGATGAGAAACGAGGGAGATATGGTGCGAAATGCAAGCGCCTACCTGAAAGGCGTAAGGTTTTCGGGCCCAACTTGCGCGGTTTCCCGATTTTGGCCATATCTCCCTCGTTAGTCATCGGTTTGACCCCGTTCTGATGGCAACACGAAGCTAACTCACAGATGTAACAACTTTTATCGGTGAGACCAAGGAAATCGAGCTTTTGGCGAGGTAGATTTGGCGAGGAACGCGAGGCATCTGCGGGACGCGTTATAGCGCTTCTAGCCGTTCTGTTTCGAAAGGGTAAACATGCAATCCGACGGACATAGCCTACATGTAGTCGTAGCCCTCTGAGTTATCTTCGCAACGACGGAAAAACGAGGTCAAATGGATGAGAAACGAGGGAGATATTGTGCGAAATGCAGGCGCCTACCGGAAAGGCGTAAGGACATCGTGCCCAACTTGCGCGGTTTCCCGATTTTGGCCATATCTTCCTCGTTAGTCATCGGTTTGACCCCGTTCCGATGGCAACACGAAGCTAACTCACGAGACGTAACAACTTTTATCGGATGAGACCAAGGAAATCGAGCTTTTGGCGAGGTAGATTTGGCGAGGAACGCGAGGCGTCTGCGGGACGCGTTATAGCGCTTCTAGTTGTCTTTGTTTCGAAAGGGTAAACGTGCAATCCGACGGACGTAGCCTGCATGTAGTCGTAGCCCTATGAGTTATCTTCGCAACGACAAGAAAATGGAGTCAAATGGATGAGAAACGAGGGAGATATGGTGCGAAATGCAAGCGCCTACGGACGAAAGGCGTAAGGTTTTCGGGCCCGACTTGCGCGGTTTCCCGATTTTGGCCATATCTCCCTCGTTAGTCATCGGTTTGACCCCGTTCTGATGGCAACACGAAGCTAACTCACAGACGTAACAACTTTTATCGGTGAGACCAAGGAAATCGAGCTTTTGGTGAGGTAGATTTAGCGAGGAACGTGAGGCATCTGCGGGACGCGTTATAGCGCTACTAGGCTGTCTTTGTTTGAAAGGGTAAACGTGCAATCCGACGGACGTAGCACTGCATGTAGTCGTAGCCCTACGAGTTATCTTCGCAACGACAGGAAAATGGAGTCAAATGGATGAGAAACGAGGGGAGATATGGTGCGAAATGCAGGCGCCTACGAAAGGCGTAAGGTTTTCGGGCCCAACTTGCGCGGTTTCCCGATTTTGGCCATATCTCCCTCGTTAGTCATCGGTTTGACCCCGTTCGATGGCAACGCGAAGCTAACTCACGCAGACGTAACAACTTTTATCGGTGAGACCAAGGAAATCGAGCTTTTGGCGAGGTAGATTTGGCGAGGAACGCGAGGCGTCTGCGGGACGCGTTATAGCGCTACTAGTTGTCTTTGTTTCGAAAGGGTAAACGTGTAATCCGACGGACGTAGCCTGCATGTAGTCGTAGCCCTCTGAGTTAGCTTCGCAACGACAGCAAAAAGGGGTCAAATGGATGAGAAACGAGGGAGATATTGTGCGAAATGCAGGCGCCTACCGGAAAGGCGTAAGGTTTTCGGGCCCGACTTGCGCGGTTTCCCGATTTTGGCCATATCTCCCTCGTTAGTCATCGGTTTGACCCCGTTACGATGGCAACACGAAGCTAACTCACGAGACGTAACAACTTTTATCGGTGAGACCAAGGAAATCGAGCTTTTGGCGAGGTAGATTTGGCGAGGAACGCGAGGCATCTGCGGGACGCGTTATAGCGCTTCTAGTTTGTCTTTGTTTGAAAGGGTAAACGTGCAATCCGACGGACGTAGCCTGCATGTAGTCGTAGCCCTACGAGTTATCTTCGCAACGACAGGAAAATGGAGTCAAATGGATGAGAAGCGAGGGAGATATGGTGCGAAATGCAAGCGCCTACACGAAAGGCGTAAGGTTTTCGGGCCCGACTTGCGCGGTTTCCCGATTTTGGCCATATCTCCCTCGTTAGTCATCGGTTTGACCCCGTTCGATGGCAACACGAAGCTAACTCACGAGACGTAACAACTTTTATCGGTGAGACCAAGGAAATCGAGCTTTTGGCGAGGTAGATTTGGCGAGGAACGCGAGGGCATCTGCGGGGACGCGTTATAGCGCTTACTAGTTGTCTTTGTTTGAAAGGGTAAACGTGCAATCCGACGGACGTAGCAGCCTGCATGTAGTCGTAGCCCTACGAGTTATCTTCGCAACGACAGCAAAATGGAGTCAAATGGATGAGAAACGAGGGAGATATTGTGCGAAATGCAGGCGCCTACGAAAGGCGTAAGGTTTTCGGGCCCGACTTGCGCGGTTTCCCGATTTTGGCCATATCTCCCTCGTTAGTCATCGGTTTGACCCCGTTCGATGGCAACACGAAGCTAACTCACGAGACGTAACAACTTTTATCGGAGAGACCAAGGAAATCGAGCTTTTGGCGAGGTAGATTTGGCGAGGAACGCGAGGCGTCTGCGGGACGCGTTATAGCGCTTCTAGTTGTCTTTGTTTCGAAAGGGTAAACGTGCAATCCGACGGACGCAGCCTGCATGTAGTCGTAGCCCTACGAGTTAGCTTCGCAACGACAGAAAATGGAGTCAAATGGATGAGAAACGAGGGAGATATGGTGCGAAATGCAGGCGCCTACGAAAGGCGTAAGGTTTTCGGGCCCGACTTGCGCGGTTTCCCGGTTTTGGCCATATCTCCCTCGTTAGTCATCGGTTTGACCCCGTTACGATGGCAGCACGAAGCTAACTCACAGACGTAACAACTTTTATCGGTGAGACCAAGGAAATCGAGCTTTTGGCGAGGTAGATTTGGCGAGGAACGAGGGCATCTGCGGGACGCGTTATAGCGCTTCTAGTTGTCTTTGTTTCGAAAGGGTAAACGTGCAATCCAGACGGACGTAGCCTGCATGTAGTCGTAGCCCTACGAGTTATCTTCGCAACGACGAAGAAAATGGAGTCAAATGGATGAGAAACGAGGGAGATATGGTGCGAAATGCAGCGCCTACCGAAAGGCGTAAGGTTTTCGGGCCCGACTTGCGCGGTTTCCCGTTTTGGCCATATCTCCCTCGTTAGTCATCGGTTTGACCCCGTTACGATGGCAACGCGAAGCTAACTCACGAGACGTAACAACTTTTATCGGTGAGACCAAGGAAATCGAGCTTTTGGCGAGGTAGATTTGGCGAGGAACGCGAGGCATCTGCGGGACGCGTTATAGCGCTTCTAGTTGTCTTTGTTTCGAAAGGGTAAACGTGCAATCCGACGGACGTAGCTCCGCATGTAGTCGTAGCCCTACGAGTTATCTTCGCAACGACAGCAAAATGGAGTCAAATGGATGAGAAACGAGGGAGATATGGTGCGAAATGCAGGCGCCTACTACGAAAGGCGTAAGGTTTTCGGGCCCAACTTGCGCGGTTTCCCGATTTTGGCCATATCTCCCTCGTTAGTCATCGGTTTGACCCCGTTCGATGGCAACACGAAGCTAACTCACGAGACGTAACAACTTTTATCGGTGAGACCAAGGAAATCGAGCTTTTGGCGAGGTAGATTTGGCGAGGAACGTGAGGGCGATCTGCGGGACGCGTTATAGCGCTACTAGGCTTGTCTTTGTTTCGAAAGGGTAAACGTGCAATCCGACGGACGTAGCCTTGCATGTAGTCGTAGCCCTACGAGTTATCTTCGCAACGACAGAAAATGGAGTCAAATGGATGAGAAACGAGGGAGATATGGTGCGAAATGCAGGCGCCTACCGAAAGGCGTAAGGTCTTCGGGCCCGACTTGCGCGGTTTCCCGTTTTGGCCATATCTCCCTCGTTAGTCATCGGTTTGACCCCGTTCGATGGCAACACGAAGCTAACTCACGAGGCGTAACAACTTTTATCGGTGAGACCAAGGAAATCGAGCTTTTGGCGAGGTAGATTTGGCGAGGAACGAGGCGTCTGCGGGACGCGTTATAGCGCTTCTAGTTGTCTTTGTTTCGAAAGGGTAAACGTGCAATCCGACGGACGTAGCCTGCATGTAGTCGTAGCCCTACGAGTTATCTTCGCAACGACAGGAAAATGGAGTCAAATGGATGAGAAACGAGGGGAGATATGGTGCGAAATGCAGGCGCCTACCGAAAGGCGTAAGGTTTTCGGGCCCGACTTGCGCGGTTTCCCGGTTTTGGCCATATCTCCCTCGTTAGTCATCGGTTTGACCCCGTTCGATGGCAACACGAAGCTAACTCACGAGGCGTAACAACTTTTATCGGTGAGACCAAGGAAATCGAGCTTTTGGCGAGGTAGATTTGGCGAGGAACGTGAGGCATCTGCGGGACGCGTTATAGCGCTACTAGTTGTCTTTGTTTGAAAGGGTAAACGTGCAATCCGACGGACGTAGCCTGCATGTAGTCGTAGCCCTACGAGTTATCTTCGCAACGACAGGAAAATGGAGTCAAATGGATGAGAAGCGAGGGGAGATATGGTGCGAAATGCAGGCGCCTACGAAAGGCGTAAGGTTTTCGGGCCCAACTTGCGCGGTTTCCCGTTTTGGCCATATCTCCCTCGTTAGTCATCGGTTTGACCCCGTTCGATGGCAACGCGAAGCTAACTCACAGATGTAACAACTTTTATCGATGAGACCAAGGAAATCGAGCTTTTGGCGAGGTAGATTTGGCGAGGAACGCGAGGCATCTGCGGGACGCGTTATAGCGCTACTAGTTGTCTTTGTTTGATAGGGTAAACGTGCAATCCAACGGACACAGCCTTCATGTAGTCGTAGCCCTCTGAGTTAGCTTCGCAACGACAGCAAAATAGGGTCAAATGGATGAGAAACGAGGGAGATATGGTGCGAAATGCAGGCGCCTACCGGAAAGGCGTAAGGACGTCGGGCCCAACTTGCGCGGTTTCCCGGTTTTGGCCATATCTCCCTCGTTAGTCATCGGTTTGACCCCGTTCTGATGGCAACGCGAAGCTAACTCACAGACGTAACAACTTTTATCGGTGAGACCAAGGAAATCGAGCTTTTGGCGAGGTAGATTTGGCGAGGAACGCGAGGCATCTGCGGGACGCGTTATAGCGCTTCTAGCTGTGCTGTTTTGAAAGGGTAAACGTGCAATCCGACGGACGTAGCCTGCATGTAGTCGTAGCCCTCTGAGTTAGCTTCGCAACGACAGAAAAAGGGGTCAAATGGATGAGAAACGAGGGGAGATATGGTGCGAAATGCAGGCGCCTACGAAAGGCGTAAGGTTTTCGGGCCCGACTTGCGCGGTTTCCCGTTTTGGCCATATCTCCCTCGTTAGTCATCGGTTTGACCCCGTTCGATGGCAACGCGAAGCTAACTCACGAGACGTAACAACTTTTATCGGTGAGACCAAGGAAATCGAGCTTTTGGCGAGGTAGATTTGGCGAGGAACGTGAGGCGTCTGCGGGACGCGTTATAGCGCTTCTAGTTGTCTTTGTTTCGAAAGGGTAAACGTGCAATCCGACGGACGTAGCCTGCATGTAGTCGTAGCCCTCTGAGTTAGCTTCGCAACGACAGCAAAATGGGGTCAAATGGATGAGAAACGAGGGAGATATTGTGCGAAATGCAGGCGCCTACCGGAAAGGCGTAAGGTTTTCGGGCCCAACTTGCGCGGTTTCCCGATTTTTGCCATATCTCCCTCGTTAGTTATCGGTTTGACCCCGTTCGATGGCAACACGAAGCTAACTCACACGGACGTAACAACTTTTATCGGTGAGACCAAGGAAATCGAGCTTTTGGCGAGGTAGATTTGGCGAGGAAGCATGGCGTCTGCGGGGACGCGTTATAGCGCTACTAGTTGTCTTTGTTTCGAAAGGGTAAACGTGCAATCCGACGGACGTAGCCTGCATGTAGTCGTAGCCCTACGAGTTATCTTCGCAACGACAAGCAAAATGGGGTCAAATGGATGAGAAACGAGGGAGATATGGTGCGAAATGCAAGGCGCCTACCGCAAAGGCGTAAGGTTTCGGGCCCAACTTGCGCGGTTTCCCGTTTTGGCCATATCTCCCTCGTTAGTCATCGGTTTGACCCCGTTCTGATGGCAATGCGAAGCTAACTCACAGATGTAACAACTTTTATCGGTGAGACCAAGGAAATCGAGCTTTTAGTGAGGTAGATTTGGCAAGGAATGCGAGGCATCTGCGGGACGCATTATAGTGCTACTAGCTGTTCTGTTTCGAAAGGGTAAACGTGCAATCCGACGGACGTAGCCTGCATGTAGTCGTAGCGCTCTGAGTTAGGTTCGCAACGACAGCAAAATGGGGTCAAATGGATGAGAAACGAGGGAGATATTGTGCGAAATGCAGGCGCCTACCGGAAAGGCATAA
The DNA here is from genome assembly GCA_028984105.1 of Lavandula angustifolia. Lineage (NCBI taxonomy): Eukaryota > Viridiplantae > Streptophyta > Magnoliopsida > Lamiales > Lamiaceae > Lavandula > Lavandula angustifolia. Next base: position 6,913,582 of record CM054808.1, on the reverse strand, counting down.
GGTTTTCGGGCCCAACTTGCGCGGTTTCCCGATTTTTGCCATATCTCCCTTGTTAGTTATCGGTTTGACCCCGTTCGATGGCAACACGAAGCTAACTCACGAGACGTAACAACTTTTATCGGTGAGACCAAGGAAATCGAGCTTTTGGCGAGGTAGATTTGGCGAGGAACGTGAGGCGTCTGCGGGACGCGTTATAGCGCTTCTAGGTTGTCTTTGTTTCGAAAGGGTAAACGTGCAATCCGACGGACGTAGCCTGCATGTAGTCGTAGCCCTACGAGTTATCTTCGCAACGACAGCAAAATGGAGTCAAATGGATGAGAAACGAGGGAGATATGGTGCGAAATGCAGGCGCCTACGGAAAGGCGTAAGGTTTTCGGGCCCGACTTGCGCGGTTTCCCGTTTTGGCCATATCTCCCTCGTTAGTCATCGGTTTGACCCCGTTCTGATGGCAATGCGAAGCTAACTCACAGACGTAACAACTTTTATCAGTGAGACCAAGGAAATCGAGCTTTTGGTGAGGTAGATTTTGCGAGGAACGTGAGGCATCTGCGGGACGCGTTATAGCGCTTCTAGCTGTGCTGTTTCGAAAGGGTAAACGTGCAATCCGACGGACGTAGCCTGCATGTAGTCGTAGCCCTACGAGTTATCTTCGCAGCGGCAGCAAGAAAATGGAGTCAAATGGATGAGAAACGAGGGGAGATATGGTGCGAAATGCAGGCGCCTACCGAAAGGCGTAAGGTTTTCGGGCCCGACTTGCGCGGTTTCCCGTTTTGGCCATATCTCCCTCGTTAGTCATCGGTTTGACCCCGTTACGATGGCAACGCGAAGCTAACTCACAGACGTAACAACTTTTATCGGTGAGACCAAGGAAATCGAGCTTTTGGCGAGGTAGATTTGGCGAGGAACGCGAGGCGTCTGCGGGACGCGTTATAGCGCTTCTAGGCTGTCTTTGTTTGAAAGGGTAAACGTGCAATCCGACGGACGTAGCCTGCATGTAGTCGTAGCCCTCCGAGTTATCTTCGCCAACGACAGAAAATGGAGTCAAATGGATGAGAAACGAGGGGAGATATGGTGCGAAATGCGAGCGCCTACCGAAAGGCGTAAGGTTTTCGGGCCCGACTTGCGCGGTTTCCCGATTTTGGCCATATCTCCCTCGTTAGTCATCGGTTTGACCCCGTTCGATGGCAACACGAAGCTAACTCACAGGACGTAACAACTTTTATCGGTGAGACCAAGGAAATCGAGCTTTTGGCGAGGTAGATTTGGCGAGGGAACGCGAGGCGTCTGCGGGACGCGTTATAGCGCTTCTAGTTGTCTTTGTTTCGAAAGGGTAAACGTGCAGTCCGACGGACGTACGCCTTGCATGTAGTCGTAGCCCTACGAGTTATCTTCGCAACGACAGGAAAATGGAGTCAAATGGATGAGAAAGCGAGGGGAGATATGGTGCGAAATGCAGGCGCCTACCGAAAGGCGTAAGGTTTCGGGCCCGACTTGCGCGGTTTCCCGATTTTGGCCATATCTCCCTCGTTAGTCATCGGTTTGACCCCGTTCGATGGCAACACGCGAAGCTAACTCACGAGACGTAACAACTGTTATCGATGAGACCAAGGAAATCGAGCTTTTGGTGAGGTAGATTTGGCGAGGAACGTGAGGCATCTGCGGGACGCGTTATAGCGTTACTAGCTGTGCTGTTTCGAAAGGGTAAACGTGCAATCCGACGGACGTAGCCTGCATGTAGTCGTAGCCCTACGAGTTATCTTCGCAACGACAGCAGAAAATGGAGTCAAATGGATGAGAAACGAGGGGAGATATGGTGCGAAATGCGGGCGCCTACCGAAAGGCGTAAGGTTTTCGGGCCCGACTTGCGCGGTTTCCCGATTTTGGCCATATCTCCCTCGTTAGTCATCGGTTTGACCCCGTTCGATGGCAACGCGAAGCTAACTCACGAGATGTAACAACTTTTATCGGTGAGACCAAGGAAATCGAGCTTTTGGCGAGGTAGATTTGGCGAGGAACGAGGCGTCTGCGGGACGCGTTATAGCGCTTCTAGTTGTCTTTGTTTCGAAAGGGGAAACGTGCAATCCGACGGACGTAGCCTGCATGTAGTCGTAGCCCTCCGAGTTATCTTCGCAACGACAGAAAATGGAGTCAAATGGATGAGAAACGAGGGGAGATATGGTGCGAAATGCAGGCGCCTACGAAAGGCGTAAGGTTTTCGGGCCCGACTTGCGCGGTTTCCCGTTTTGGCCATATCTCCCTCGTTAGTCATCGGTTTGACCCCGTTCGATGGCAACGCGAAGCTAACTCACAGACGTAACAACTTTTATCGGTGAGACCAAGGAAATCGAGCTTTTGGCGAGGTAGATTTGGCGAGGAACGCGAGGCATCTGCGGGACGCGTTATAGCGCTTCTAGTTGTGCTGTTTCGAAAGGGTAAACGTGCAATCCGACGGACGTAGCCTGCATGTAGTCGTAGCCCTACGAGTTATCTTCGCAACGACAGAAAATGGAGTCAAATGGATGAGAAACGAGGGGAGATATGGTGCGAAATGCAGGCGCCTACACGAAAGGCGTAAGGTTTTCGGGCCCGACTTGCGCGGTTTCCCGTTTTGGCCATATCTCCCTCGTTAGTCATCGGTTTGACCCCGTTCGATGGCAGCACGAAGCTAACTCACACAGACGTAACAACTTTTATCGGTGAGACCAAGGAAATCGAGCTTTTGGCGAGGTAGATTTGGCGAGGAACGCGAGGCATCTGCGGGACGCGTTATAGCGCTACTAGTTGTGCGTTGTTTCGAAAGGGTAAACGTGCAATCCGACGGACGTAGCCTGCATGTAGTCGTAGCCCTCTGAGTTAGCTTCGCAACGACAGCAAAATGGAGTCAAATGGATGAGAAACGAGGGGAGATATGGTGCGAAATGCAGGCGCCTACCGAAAGGCGTAAGGTTTTCGGGCCCGACTTGCGCGGTTTCCCGTTTTGGCCATATCTCCCTCGTTAGTCATCGGTTTGACCCCGTTCTGATGGCAACACGAAGCTAACTCACAGGCGTAACAACTTTTATCGGTGAGACCAAGGAAATCGAGCTTTTGGCGAGGTAGATTTGGCGAGGAACGCGAGGCATCTGCGGGACGCGTTATAGCGCTTCTAGTTGTCTTTGTTTGAAAGGGTAAACGTGCAATCCGACGGACGTAGCCTGCATGTAGTCGTAGCCCTACGAGTTATCTTCGCAACGACAGAAAATGGAGTCAAATGGATGAGAAACGAGGGAGATATGGTGCGAAATGCAGGCGCCTACGAAAGGCGTAAGGTTTTCGGGCCCGACTTGCGCGGTTTCCCGATTTTGGCCATATCTCCCTCGTTAGTCATCGGTTTGACCCCGTTCGATGGCAACGCCGAAGCTAACTCACGAGATGTAACAACTTTTATCGGTGAGACCAAGGAAATCGAGCTTTTGGCGAGGTAGATTTGGCGAGGAACGAGGCGTCTGCGGGACGCGTTATAGCGCTACTAGTTGTCTTTGTTTCGAAAGGGTAAACGTGCAATCCGACGGACGTAGCCTGCATGTAGTCGTAGCCCTACGAGTTATCTTCGCAACGACAAGAAAATGGAGTCAAATGGATGAGAAGCGAGGGGAGATATGGTGCGAAATGCAGGCGCCTACGAAAGGCGTAAGGTTTTCGGGCCCAACTTGCGCGGTTTCCCGTTTTGGCCATATCTCCCTCGTTAGTCATCGGTTTGACCCCGTTCGATGGCAACACGAAGCTAACTCACGAGATGTAACAACTTTTATCGGTGAGACCAAGGAAATCGAGCTTTTGGCGAGGTAGATTTGGCGAGGAACGCGAGGCGTCTGCGGGACGCGTTATAGCGCTTCTAGTTGTCTTTGTTTCGAAAGGGTAAACGTGCAATCCGACGGACGTAGCCCGCATGTAGTCGTAGCCCTACGAGTTAGCTTCGCAACGACAGCAAAATGGAGTCAAATGGATGAGAAACGAGGGAGATATGGTGCGAAATGCAGGCGCCTACCGAAAGGCGTAAGGTTTTCGGGCCCCGACTTGCGCGGTTTCCCGATTTTGGCCATATCTCCCTCGTTAGTCATCGGTTTGACCCCGTTCTGATGGCAACACGAAGCTAACTCACAGATGTAACAACTTTTATCGGTGAGACCAAGGAAATCGAGCTTTTGGCGAGGTAGATTTGGCGAGGAAGCGAGGCATACGCGGGACGCGTTATAGCGCTACTAGTTGTCTTTGTTTCGAAAGGGTAAACGTGCAATCCGACGGACGTAGCCCTGCATGTAGTCGTAGCCCTACGAGTTATCTTCGCAACGACAAGAAAATGGAGTCAAATGGATGAGAAACGAGGGAGATATGGTGCGAAATGCAGGCGCCTACCGAAAGGCGTAAGGTTTTCGGGCCCGACTTGCGCGGTTTCCCGATTTTGGCCATATCTCCCTCGTTAGTCATCGGTTTGACCCCGTTCTGATGGCAACACGAAGCTAACTCACAGACGTAACAACTTTTATCGGTGAGACCAAGGAAATCGAGCTTTTGGCGAGGTAGATTTGGCGAGGAACGTGAGCGTCTGCGGGACGCGTTATAGCGCTTCTAGGTTGTCTTTGTTTCGAAAGGGTAAACGTGCAATCCGACGGACGTAGCCTGCATGTAGTCGTAGCCCTACGAGTTATCTTCGCAACGACAGCAAAATGGGGTCAAATGGATGAGAAACGAGGGGAGATATGGTGCGAAATGCAGGCGCCTACCGAAAGGCGTAAGGTTTTCGGGCCCAACTTGCGCGGTTTCCCGATTTTGGCCATATCTCCCTCGTTAGTCATCGGTTTGACCCCGTTCGATGGCAACGCGAAGCTAACTCACGAGACGTAACAACTTTTATCGGTGAGACCAAGGAAATCGAGCTTTTGGCGAGGTAGATTTGGCGAGGAACGCGAGGCATCTGCGGGACGCGTTATAGCGCTTCTAGTTGTCTTTGTTTGAAAGGGTAAACGTGCAATCCGACGGACGTAGCCCGCATGTAGTCGTAGCCCTACGAGTTAGCTTCGCAACGACAAGAAAATGGGGTCAAATGGATGAGAAACGAGGGGAGATATGGTGCGAAATGCAAGCGCCTACCGAAAGGCGTAAGGTTTTCGGGCCCGACTTGCGCGGTTTCCCGATTTTGGCCATATCTCCCTCGTTAGTCATCGGTTTGACCCCGTTCGATGGCAACACGAAGCTAACTCACGAGACGTAACAACTTTTATCGGTGAGACCAAGGAAATCGAGCTTTTGGCGAGGTAGATTTGGCGAGGAACGCGAGGCATCTGCGGGACGCGTTATAGCGCTTCTAGGTTTGTCTTTGTTTCGAAAGGGTAAACGTGCAATCCGACGGACGTAGCACTGCATGTAGTCGTAGCCCTACGAGTTATCTTCGCAACGACAGGAAAATGGAGTCAAATGGATGAGAAACGAGGGAGATATGGTGCGAAATGCAGGCGCCTACGCGAAAGGCGTAAGGTTTTCGGGCCCGACTTGCGCGGTTTCCCGATTTTGGCCATATCTCCCTGGTTAGTCATCGGTTTGACCCCGTTCTGATGGCAACGCGAAGCTAACTCACAGACGTAACAACTTTTATCGGTGAGACCAAGGAAATCGAGCTTTTGGCGAGGTAGATTTGGCGAGGAGCGCGAGGCATCTGCGGGACGCGTTATAGCGCTTCTAGGCTTTGTCTTTGTTTCGAAAGGGTAAACGTGCAATCCGACGGACGTAGCCTGCATGTAGTCGTAGCCCTACGAGTTATCTTCGCAACGACAGCAAAATGGAGTCAAATGGATGAGAAACGAGGGAGATATGGTGCGAAATGCAAGCGCCTACCGAAAGGCGTAAGGTTTTCGGGCCCAACTTGAGCGGTTTCCCGATTATGGACATATCTCCCTCGTTAGTCATCGGTTTTACCCCGTTCCGATGGCAACACGAAGCTAACTCACGAGCGTAACAACTTTTATCGGTGAGACCAAGGAAATCGAGCTTTTGGCGAGGTAGATTTGGCGAGGAACGCGAGGCATCTGCGGGACGCGTTATAGCACTTCTAGCTGTGTTGTTTCGAAAGGGTAAACGTGCAATCCGACAGACAAAGCCTGCATGCAGTCGTAGCCCTCTGAGTTACCTTCGCAACGACTAGAAAATGGAGTCAAATGGATGAGAAACGAGGGAGATATGGTGCGAAATGCAGCGCCTACACGAAAGGCGTAAGGTTTTCGGGCCCGACTTGCGCGGTTTCCCGTTTTGGCCATATCTCCCTCGTTAGTCATCGGTTTGACCCCGTTCGATGGCAACACGAAGCTAACTCACGAGACGTAACAACTTTTATCGGTGAGACCAAGGAAATCGAGCTTTTGGCGAGGTAGATTTGGCGAGGAACGAGGCATCTGCGGGACGCGTTATAGCGCTACTAGGCTGTCTTTGTTTCGAAAGGGTAAACGTGCAATCCGACGGACGTAGCCTGCATGTAGTCGTAGCCCTACGAGTTATCTTCGCAACGACAGAAAATGGGGTCAAATGGATGAGAAACGAGGGGAGATATGGTGCGAAATGCAGGCGCCTACCGAAAGGCGTAAGGTTTTCGGGCCCAACTTGCGCGGTTTCCCGATTTTGGCCATATCTCCCTCGTTAGTCATCGGTTTGACCCCGTTCTGATGGCAACGCGAAGCTAACTCACAGATGTAACAACTTTTATCGGTGAGACCAAGGAAATCGAGCTTTTGGCGAGGTAGATTTGGCGAGGAACGCGAGGCATCTGCGGGACGCGTTATAGCGCTTCTAGCTGTGCTGTTTCGAAAGGGTAAACGTGCAATCCGACGGACGTAGCCTGCATGTAGTCGTAGCCCTCTGAGTTAGCTTCGCAACGACAGCAAAATGGAGTCAAATGGATGAGAAACGAGGGAGATATGGTGCGAAATGCAGGCGCCTACCGAAAGGCGTAAGGTTTTCGGGCCCGACTTGCGCGGTTTCCCGATTTTGGCCATATCTCCCTCGTTAGTCATCGGTTTGACCCCGTTCGATGGCAACGCGAAGCTAACTCACGAGATGTAACAACTTTTATCGGTGAGACCAAGGAAATCGAGCTTTTGGCGAGGTAGATTTGGCGAGGAACGCGAGGCGTCTGCGGGACGCGTTATAGCGCTTCTAGTTGTCTTTGTTTCGAAAGGGTAAACGTGCAATCCGACGGACGTAGCCTGCATGTAGTCGTAGCCCTACGAGTTATCTTCGCAACGAAGCAAAATGGAGTCAAATGGATGAGAAGCGAGGGGAGATATGGTGCGAAATGCAGGCGCCTACGAAAGGCGTAAGGTTTTCGGGCCCGACTTGCGCGGTTTCCCGATTTTGGCCATATCTCCCTCGTTAGTCATCGGTTTGACCCCGTTCGATGGCAACACGAAGCTAACTCACAGAGCGTAACAACTTTTATCGGTGAGACCAAGGAAATCGAGCTTTTGGCGAGGTAGATTTGGCGAGGAACATGAGGTCTGCGGGACGCGTTATAGCGCTACTAGGTTTGTCTTTGTTTGAAAGGGTAAACGTGCAATCCGACGGACGTAGCCTGCATGTAGTCGTAGCCCTCGAGTTATCTTCGCAACGACAGAAAATGGAGTCAAATGGATGAGAAACGAGGGAGATATGGTGCGAAATGCAGGCGCCTACGAAAGGCGTAAGGTTTTCGGGCCCGACTTGCGCGGTTTCCCGATTTTGGCCATATCTCCCTCGTTAGTCATCGGTTTGACCCCGTTCGATGGCAACACGAAGCTAACTCACGAGATGTAACAACTTTTATCGGTGAGACCAAGGAAATCGAGCTTTTGGTGAGGTAGATTTGGCGAGGAACGAGGCGTCTGCGGGACGCGTTATAGCGCTACTAGGTTGTCTTTGTTTCGAAAGGGTAAACGTGCAATCCGACGGACGTAGCCTTGCATGTAGTCGTAGCCCTACGAGTTATCTTCGCAACGACGAAGCAAAATGGAGTCAAATGGATGAGAAACGAGGGAGATATGGTGCGAAATGCAGGCGCCTACGAAAGGCGTAAGGTTTTCGGGCCCGACTTGCGCGGTTTCCCGATTTTGGCCATATCTCCCTCGTTAGTCATCGGTTTGACCCCGTTACGATGGCAACACGAAGCTAACTCACAGACGTAACAACTTTTATCGGTGAGACCAAGGAAATCGAGCTTTTGGCGAGGTAGATTTGGCGAGGAACGCGAGGCGTCTGCGGGACGCGTTATAGCGCTTCTAGGTTGTCTTTGTTTCGAAAGGGTAAACGTGCAATCCGACGGACGTAGCCTGCATGTAGTCGTAGCCCTACGAGTTATCTTCGCAACGACAGAAAATGGAGTCAAATGGATGAGAAACGAGGGAGATATGGTGCGAAATGCAGGCGCCTACACGAAAGGCGTAAGGTTTTCGGGCCCGACTTGCGCGGTTTCCCGTTTTGGCCATATCTCCCTCGTTAGTTATCGGTTTGACCCCGTTCTGATGGCAACGCGAAGCTAACTCACAGACGTAACAACTTTTATCGGTGAGACCAAGGAAATCGAGCTTTTGGTGAGGTAGATTTGGCGAGGAACGAGGCGTCTGCGGGACGCGTTATAGCGCTACTAGTTGTCTTTGTTTCGAAAGGGTAAACGTGCAATCCGACGGACGTAGCCTGCATGTAGTCGTAGCCCTACGAGTTAGCTTCGCAACGAGACAGAAAATGGGGTCAAATGGATGAGAAACGAGGGGAGATATGGTGCGAAATGCAAGGCGCCTACGAAAGGCGTAAGGTTTTCGGGCCCAAATTGCGCGGTTTCCCGATTTTGGCCATATCTCCCTCGTTAGTCATCGGTTTGACCCCATTCTGATGGCAACGCGAAGCTAACTCATAGATGTAACAACTTTTATCGGTGAGACCAAGGAAATCGAGCTTTTGGCGAGGTAGATTTGGCGAGGAACGCGAGGCGTCTGCGGGACGCGTTATAGCGCTACTAGTTGTCTTTGTTTTGAAAGGGTAAACGTGCAATCCGACGGACGTAGCTTGCATGTAGTCGTAGCCCTACGAGTTATCTTCGCAACGACAAGAAAATGGAGTCAAATGGATGAGAAACGAGGGAGATATGGTGCGAAATGCAGGCGCCTACGAAAGGCGTAAGGTTTTCGGGCCCGACTTGCGCGGTTTCCCGATTTTGGCCATATCTCCCTCGTTAGTCATCGGTTTGACCCCGTTCGATGGCAACGCGAAGCTAACTCACGAGACGTAACAACTTTTATCGGTGAGACCAAGGAAATCGAGCTTTTGGCGAGGTAGATTTGGCGAGGAACGAGAGGCGTCTGCGGGACGCGTTATAGCGCTTCTAGGTTGTCTTTGTTTCGAAAGGGTAAACGTGCAATCCGACGGACGTAGCCTGCATGTAGTCGTAGCCCTACGAGTTATCTTCGCAACGACAAGAAAATGGAGTCAAATGGATGAGAAACGAGGGGAGATATGGTGCGAAATGCAGGCGCCTACCGAAAGGCGTAAGGTTTTCGGGCCCGACTTGCGCGGTTTCCCGATTTTGGCCATATCTCCCTCGTTAGTCATCGGTTTGACCCCGTTCCGATGGCAACACGAAGCTAACTCACGAGACGTAACAACTTTTATCGGTGAGACCAAGGAAATCGAGCTTTTGGTGAGGTAGATTTGGCGAGGAACGCGAGGCGTCTGCGGGACGCGTTATAGCGCTACTAGGTTGTCTTTGTTTTGAAAGGGTAAACGTGCAATCCGACGGACGTAGCCTGCATGTAGTCGTAGCCCTACGAGTTATCTTCGCAACGACAGCAAAATGGGGTCAAATGGATGAGAAACGAGGGGAGATATGGTGCGAAATGCGGGCGCCTACCGAAAGGCGTAAGGCTTCGGGCCCAACTTGCGCGGTTTCCCGGTTTTGGCCATATCTCCCTCGTTAGTCATCGGTTTGACCCCGTTCGATGGCAACACGAAGCTAACTCACGAGACGTAACAACTTTTATCGGTGAGACCAAGGAAATCGAGCTTTTGGCGAGGTAGATTTGGCGAGGAACGAGGCGTCTGCGGGACGCGTTATAGCGCTTCTAGTTGTCTTTGTTTCGAAAGGGTAAACGTGCAATCCGACGGACGTAGCCTGCATGTAGTCGTAGCCCTACGAGTTATCTTCGCAACGACAGCAAAATGGAGTCAAATGGATGAGAAAGCGAGGGAGATATGGTGCGAAATGCAGGCGCCTACCGAAAGGCGTAAGGTTTTCGGGCCCGACTTGCGCGGTTTCCCGTTTTGGCCATATCTCCCTCGTTAGTCATCGGTTTGACCCCGTTCCGATGGCAACGAAGCTAACTCACGAGACGTAACAACTTTTATCGGTGAGACCAAGGAAATCGAGCTTTTGGCGAGGTAGATTTGGCGAGGAACGAGGCGTCTGCGGGGACGCGTTATAGCGCTACTAGGTTTGTCTTTGTTTCGAAAGGGTAAACGTGCAATCCGACGGACGTAGCCTGCATGTAGTCGTAGCCCTACGAGTTATCTTCGCAACGACGAGAAAATGGAGTCAAATGGATGAGAAACGAGGGGAGATATGGTGCGAAATGCAGGCGCCTACGAAAGGCGTAAGGTTTTCGGGCCCGACTTGCGCGGTTTCCCGATTTTGGCCATATCTCCCTCGTTAGTCATCGGTTTGACCCCGTTACGATGGCAACGCGAAGCTAACTCACAGACGTAACAACTTTTATCGGTGAGACCAAGGAAATCGAGCTTTTGGCGAGGTAGATTTGGCGAGGAACGCGAGGCGTCTGCGGGACGCGTTATAGCGCTTCTAGGCTGTCTTTGTTTGAAAGGGTAAACGTGCAATCCGACGGACGTAGCTCCGCATGTAGTCGTAGCCCTACGAGTTATCTTCGCAACGACAGAAAATGGAGTCAAATGGATGAGAAGCGAGGGGAGATATGGTGCGAAATGCAGGCGCCTACGAAAGGCGTAAGGTTTTCGGGCCCGACTTGCGCGGTTTCCCGATTTTGGCCATATCTCCCTCGTTAGTCATCGGTTTGACCCCGTTCGATGGCAACACGAAGCTAACTCACGAGACGTAACAACTTTTATCGGTGAGACCAAGGAAATCGAGCTTTTGGCGAGGTAGATTTGGCGAGGAACGCGAGGCATCTGCGCGGGACGCGTTATAGCGCTACTAGTTGTCTTTGTTTGAAAGGGTAAACGTGCAATCCGACGGACGTAGCCTGCATGTAGTCGTAGCCCTACGAGTTATCTTCGCAACGACAGAAAATGGAGTCAAATGGATGAGAAACGAGGGAGATATGGTGCGAAATGCAGGCGCCTACCGAAAGGCGTAAGGTTTTCGGGCCCGACTTGCGCGGTTTCCCGATTTTGGCCATATCTCCCTCGTTAGTCATCGGTTTGACCCCGTTACGATGGCAACACGAAGCTAACTCACGAGACGTAACAACTTTTATCGGTGAGACCAAGGAAATCGAGCTTTTGGCGAGGTAGATTTGGCGAGGAACGCGAGGCATCTGCGGGACGCGTTATAGCGCTTCTAGGCTTGTCTTTGTTTTGAAAGGGTAAACGTGCAATCCGACGGACGTAGCCTTGCATGTAGTCGTAGCCCTACGAGTTATCTTCGCAACGACAAGAAAATGGAGTCAAATGGATGAGAAACGAGGGAGATATGGTGCGAAATGCAGGCGCCTACCGAAAGGCGTAAGGTTTTCGGGCCCTGACTTGCGCGGTTTCCCGATTTTGGCCATATCTCCCTCGTTAGTCATCGGTTTGACCCCGTTACGATGGCAACACGAAGCTAACTCACGAGACGTAACAACTTTTATCGGTGAGACCAAGGAAATCGAGCTTTTGGCGAGGTAGATTTGGCGAGGAACGCGAGGCATCTGCGGGACGCGTTATAGCGCTACTAGTTGTCTTTGTTTCGAAAGGGTAAACGTGCAATCCGACGGACGTAGCCTGCATGTAGTCGTAGCCCTACGAGTTATCTTCGCAACGAAGAAAATGGAGTCAAATGGATGAGAAGCGAGGGGAGATATGGTGCGAAATGCAGGCGCCTACCGAAAGGCGTAAGGTTTTCGGGCCCGACTTGCGCGGTTTCCCGATTTTGGCCATATCTCCCTCGTTAGTCATCGGTTTGACCCCGTTACGATGGCAACACGAAGCTAACTCACAGGACGTAACAACTTTTATCGGTGAGACCAAGGAAATCGAGCTTTTGGCGAGGTAGATTTGGCGAGGAACGAGGCGTCTGCGGGACGCGTTATAGCGCTTCTAGGTTGTCTTTGTTTGAAAGGGTAAACGTGCAATCCGACGGACGTAGCCTGCATGTAGTCGTAGCCCTACGAGTTATCTTCGCAACGACAGCAAAATGGAGTCAAATGGATGAGAAACGAGGGGAGATATGGTGCGAAATGCAGGCGCCCCACGAAAGGCGTAAGGTTTTCGGGCCCAACTTGCGCGGTTTCCCGATTTTGGCCATATCTCCCTCGTTAGTCATCGGTTTGACCCCGTTCTGATGGCAACACGAAGCTAACTCACAGATGTAACAACTTTTATCGGTGAGACCAAGGAAATCGAGCTTTTGGCGAGGTAGATTTGGCGAGGAACGCGAGGCATCTGCGGGACGCGTTATAGCGCTACTAGTTGTGCTGTTTCGAAAGGGTAAACGTGCAATCCGACGGACGTAGCCTGCATGTAGTCGTAGCCCTCTGAGTTATCTTCGCAACGATAGGAAAATGGAATCAAATGGATGAGAAACGAGGGAGATATGGTGCGAAATGCAAGCGCCTACGAAAGGCGTAAGGTTTTCAGGCCCAACTTGCGCGGTTTCCCGATTTTGGCCATATCTCCCTCGTTAGTCATCGGTTTGACCCCGTTCTGATGGCAACGCGAAGCTAACTCACAGGCGTAACAACTTTTATCGGTGAGACCAAGGAAATTGAGCTTTTGGCGAGGTAGATTTGGCGAGGAACGAGGCATCTGCGGGACGCGTTATAGCGCTTCTAGTTGTCTTTGTTTCGAAAGGGTAAACGTGCAATCCGACGGACGTAGCCTGCATGTAGTCGTAGCCCTACGAGTTATCTTCGCAACGACAGAAGAAAATGGAGTCAAATGGATGAGAAACGAGGGAGATATGGTGCGAAATGCAGGCGCCTACCGAAAGGCGTAAGGTTTTCGGGCCCGACTTGCGCGGTTTCCCGATTTTGGCCATATCTCCCTCGTTAGTCATCGGTTTGACCCCGTTCGATGGCAACACGAAGCTAACTCACGGACGTAACAACTTTTATCGGTGAGACCAAGGAAATCGAGCTTTTGGCGAGGTAGATTTGGCGAGGAACGCGAGGCATCTGCGGGACGCGTTATAGCGCTTCTAGGTTGTCTTTGTTTCGAAAGGGTAAACGTGCAATCCGACGGACGTAGCCTGCATGTAGTCGTAGCCCTCTGAGTTATCTTCGCAACGACAAGAAAATGGAGTCAAATGGATGAGAAACGAGGGAGATATGGTGCGAAATGCGAGCGCCTACGAAAGGCGTAAGGTTTTCGGGCCCGACTTGCGCGGTTTCCCGTTTTGGCCATATCTCCCTCGTTAGTCATCGGTTTGACCCCGTTCGATGGCAACGCGAAGCTAACTCACGAGACGTAACAACTTTTATCGGTGAGACCAAGGAAATCGAGCTTTTGGCGAGGTAGATTTGGCGAGGAACGCGAGGCGTCTGCGGGACGCGTTATAGCGCTACTAGTTGTCTTTGTTTCGAAAGGGTAAACGTGCAATCCGACGGACGTAGCCTGCATGTAGTCGTAGCCCTCTGAGTTAGCTTCGCAACGATAGCAAAATGGAGTCAAATGGATGAGAAACGAGGGAGATATGGTGCGAAATGCAAGCGCCTACGAAAGGCGTAAGGTTTCGGGCCCGACTTGCGCGGTTTCCCGATTTTGGCCATATCTCCCTCGTTAGTCATCGGTTTGACCCCGTTACGATGGCAACACGAAGCTAACTCACGAGACGTAACAACTTTTATCGGTGAGACCAAGGAAATCGAGCTTTTGGCGAGGTAGATTTGGCGAGGAACGCGAGGCGTCTGCGGGACGCGTTATAGCGCTTCTAGTTGTCTTTGTTTGAAAGGGTAAACGTGCAATCCGACGGACGTAGCCTGCATGTAGTCGTAGCCCTCTGAGTTATCTTCGCAACGACAGGAAAATGGAGTCAAATGGATGAGAAACGAGGGAGATATGGTGCGAAATGCAAGCGCCTACCTGAAAGGCGTAAGGTTTTCGGGCCCAACTTGCGCGGTTTCCCGATTTTGGCCATATCTCCCTCGTTAGTCATCGGTTTGACCCCGTTCTGATGGCAACGCGAAGCTAACTCACAGACGTAACAACTTTTATCGGTGAGACCAAGGAAATCGAGCTTTTGGCGAGGTAGATTTGGCGAGGAACGTGAGGCATCTGCGGGACGCGTTATAGCGCTTCTAGGTTGTCTTTGTTTCGAAAGGGTAAACGTGCAATCCGACGGCACGTAGCCTGCATGTAGTCGTAGCCCTACGAGTTATCTTCGCAACGACAAGAAAATGGGGTCAAATGGATGAGAAACGAGGGAGATATGGTGCGAAATGCGGGCGCCTACGAAAGGCGTAAGGTTTCGGGCCCGACTTGCGCGGTTTCCCGTTTTGGCCATATCTCCCTCGTTAGTCATCGGTTTGACCCCGTTACGATGGCAACACGAAGCTAACTCACGAGCGTAACAACTTTTATCGGTGAGACCAAGGAAATCGAGCTTTTGGCGAGGTAGATTTGGCGAGGAACGTGAGGCGTCTGCGGGACGCGTTATAGCGCTTCTAGTTGTCTTTGTTTCGAAAGGGTAAACGTGCAATCCGACGGACGTAGCCTGCATGTAGTCGTAGCCCCTGCGAGTTATCTTCGCAACGACAGGAAAATGGAGTCAAATGGATGAGAAACGAGGGGAGATATGGTGCGAAATGCAGGCGCCTACACGAAGGCGTAAGGTTTTCGGGCCCGACTTGCGCGGTTTCCCGATTTTGGCCATATCTCCCTCGTTAGTCATCGGTTTGACCCCGTTACGATGGCAACACGAAGCTAACTCACAGGCGTAACAGCTTTTATCGGTGAGACCAAGGAAATCGAGCTTTTGGCGAGGTAGATTTGGCGAGGAACGATGCGAGGCATCTGCGGGACGCGTTATAGCGCTTCTAGTTGTCTTTGTTTCGAAAGGGTAAACGTGCAATCCGACGGACGTAGCCTTGCATGTAGTCGTAGCCCTACGAGTTATCTTCGCAACGACAGAAAATGGAGTCAAATGGATGAGAAACGAGGGAGATATGGTGCGAAATGCAGCGCCTACTACGAAAGGCGTAAGGTTTTCGGGCCCGACTTGCGCGGTTTCCCGATTTTGGCCATATCTCCCTCGTTAGTCATCGGTTTGACCCCGTTACGATGGCAACACGAAGCTAACTCACGAGACGTAACAACTTTTATCGGTGAGACCAAGGAAATCGAGCTTTTGGCGAGGTAGATTTGGCGAGGAACGCGAGGCGTCTGCGGGACGCGTTATAGCGCTACTAGTTGTCTTTGTTTCGAAAGGGTAAACGTGCAATCCGACGGACGTAGCCTGCATGTAGTCGTAGCCCTACGAGTTATCTTCGCAACGACAGAAAATGGGGTCAAATGGATGAGAAACGAGGGGAGATATGGTGCGAAATGCAGGCGCCTACGAAAGGCGTAAGGTTTTCGGGCCCGACTTGCGCGGTTTCCCGATTTTGGCCATATCTCCCTCGTTAGTCATCGGTTTGACCCCGTTCGATGGCAACACGAAGCTAACTCACAAGCGTAACAACTTTTATCGGTGAGACCAAGGAAATCGAGCTTTTGGCGAGGTAGATTTGGCGAGGAACGTGAGGCATCTGCGGGACGCGTTATAGCGCTTCTAGTTGTCTTTGTTTGAAAGGGTAAACGTGCAATCCGACGGACGTAGCCTGCATGTAGTCGTAGCCCTGCGAGTTATCTTCGCAACGATGCAAGAAAATGGAGTCAAATGGATGAGAAACGAGGGAGATATGGTGCGAAATGCAGGCGCCTACACGAAAGGCGTAAGGTTTCGGGCCCGACTTGCGCGGTTTCCCGATTTTGGCCATATCTCCCTCGTTAGTCATCGGTTTGACCCCGTTCTGATGGCAACACGAAGCTAACTCACAGACGTAACAACTTTTATCGGTGAGACCAAGGAAATCGAGCTTTTGGCGAGGTAGATTTGGCGAGGAACGCGAGGCATCTGCGGGACGCGTTATAGCGCTTCTAGTCTGTCTTTGTTTGAAAGGGTAAACGTGCAATCCGACGGACGTAGCACTGCATGTAGTCGTAGCCCTACGAGTTATCTTCGCAACGACAGGAAAATGGGGTCAAATGGATGAGAAACGAGGGGAGATATGGTGCGAAATGCAGGCGCCTACACGAAAGGCGTAAGGTTTTCGGGCCCGACTTGCGCGGTTTCCCGATTTTGGCCATATCTCCCTCGTTAGTCATCGGTTTGACCCCGTTACGATGGCAACGCGAAGCTAACTCACGAGACGTAACAACTTTTATCGGTGAGACCAAGGAAATCGAGCTTTTGGCGAGGTAGATTTGGCGAGGAACGCGAGGCGTCTGCGGGACGCGTTATAGCGCTTCTAGTTGTCTTTGTTTGAAAGGGTAAACGTGCAATCCGACGGACGTAGCCTGCATGTAGTCGTAGCCCTACGAGTTATCTTCGCAACGACAAGAAAATGGAGTCAAATGGATGAGAAGCGAGGGGAGATATGGTGCGAAATGCAAGCGCCTACGAAAGGCGTAAGGTTTTCGGGCCCGACTTGCGCGGTTTCCCGATTTTGGCCATATCTCCCTCGTTAGTCATCGGTTTGACCCCGTTCGATGGCAACAGCGAAGCTAACTCACAGGCGTAACAACTTTTATCGGTGAGACCAAGGAAATCGAGCTTTTGGCGAGGTAGATTTGGCGAGGAACGCGAGAGGCGTCTGCGGGACGCGTTATAGCGCTTCTAGCTGTCTTTGTTTCGAAAGGGTAAACGTGCAATCCGACGGACGTAGCCTGCATGTAGTCGTAGCCCTACGAGTTATCTTCGCAACGACAGAAAATGGAGTCAAATGGATGAGAAACGAGGGGAGATATGGT
This sequence comes from Lavandula angustifolia, assembly GCA_028984105.1. NCBI lineage: Eukaryota > Viridiplantae > Streptophyta > Magnoliopsida > Lamiales > Lamiaceae > Lavandula > Lavandula angustifolia. The sequence continues at coordinate 6,896,350 of CM054808.1, read as the reverse complement.
GCGAAATGCAGGCGCCTACCGAAAGGCGTAAGGTTTCGGGCCCAACTTGCGCGGTTTCCCGATTTTGGCCATATCTCCCTCGTTAGTCATCGGTTTGACCCCGTTCGATGGCAACGCGAAGCTAACTCACGAGACGTAACAACTTTTATCGGTGAGACCAAGGAAATCGAGCTTTTGGCGAGGTAGATTTGGCGAGGAACGCGAGGCATCTGCGGGACGCGTTATAGCGCTACTAGTTGTCTTTGTTTGAAAGGGTAAACGTGCAATCCGACGGACGTAGCCTGCATGTAGTCGTAGCCCTACGAGTTATCTTCGCAACGACAGGAAAATGGAGTCAAATGGATGAGAAACGAGGGAGATATGGTGCGAAATGCAGGCGCCTACGAAAGGCGTAAGGTTTTCGGGCCCGACTTGCGCGGTTTCCCGATTTTGGCCATATCTCCCTCGTTAGTCATCGGTTTGACCCCGTTCGATGGCAACGCGAAGCTAACTCACAGACGTAACAACTTTTATCGGTGAGACCAAGGAAATCGAGCTTTTGGCGAGGTAGATTTGGCGAGGAACGAGAGGCATCTGCGGGACGCGTTATAGCGCTACTAGGTTGTCTTTGTTTGAAAGGGTAAACGTGCAATCCGACGGACGTAGCCTGCATGTAGTCGTAGCCCTACGAGTTATCTTCGCAACGACAGAAAATGGAGTCAAATGGATGAGAAACGAGGGGAGATATGGTGCGAAATGCGGCGCCTACGAAAGGCGTAAGGTTTTCGGGCCCGACTTGCGCGGTTTCCCGTTTTGGCCATATCTCCCTCGTTAGTCATCGGTTTGACCCCGTTCGATGGCAACACGAAGCTAACTCACGAGACGTAACAACTTTTATCGGTGAGACCAAGGAAATCGAGCTTTTGGCGAGGTAGATTTGGCGAGGAACGCGAGGCGTCTGCGGGACGCGTTATAGCGCTACTAGGTTCGTCTTTGTTTCGAAAGGGTAAACGTGCAATCCGACGGACGTAGCCTGCATGTAGTCGTAGCCCTACGAGTTATCTTCGCAACGAAGAAAATGGAGTCAAATGGATGAGAAACGAGGGAGATATGGTGCGAAATGCAAGCGCCTACGAAAGGCGTAAGGTTTTCGGGCCCGACTTGCGCGGTTTCCCGATTTTGGCCATATCTCCCTCGTTAGTCATCGGTTTGACCCCGTTCCGATGGCAACACGAAGCTAACTCACGAGACGTAACAACTTTTATCGGTGAGACCAAGGAAATCGAGCTTTTGGCGAGGTAGATTTGGCGAGGAACGCGAGGCATCTGCGGGACGCGTTATAGCGCTTCTAGTTGTCTTTGTTTGAAAGGGTAAACGTGCAATCCGACGGACGTAGCCTGCATGTAGTCGTAGCCCTACGAGTTATCTTCGCAACGACAGGAAAATGGAGTCAAATGGATGAGAAACGAGGGGAGATATGGTGCGAAATGCAGGCGCCTACGAAAGGCGTAAGGTTTTCGGGCCCGACTTGCGCGGTTTCCCGATTTTGGCCATATCTCCCTCGTTAGTCATCGGTTTGACCCCGTTACGATGGCAACGCGAAGCTAACTCACGAGACGTAACAACTTTTATCGGTGAGACCAAGGAAATCGAGCTTTTGGCGAGGTAGATTTGGCGAGGAACGTGAGGCCTACGGGACGCGTTATAGCGCTACTAGTTGTCTTTGTTTCGAAAGGGTAAACGTGCAATCCGACGGACGTAGCCTGCATGTAGTCGTAGCCCTACGAGTTATCTTCGCAACGACAGAAAATGGGGTCAAATGGATGAGAAACGAGGGAGATATGGTGCGAAATGCAGGCGCCTACCGAAAGGCGTAAGGTTTTCGGGCCCAACTTGCGCGGTTTCCCGTTTTGGCCATATCTCCCTCGTTAGTCATCGGTTTGACCCCGTTACGATGGCAACACGAAGCTAACTCACAGACGTAACAACTTTTATCGGTGAGACCAAGGAAATCGAGCTTTTGGCGAGGTAGATTTGGCGAGGAACGTGAGGCGTCTGCGGGACGCGTTATAGCGCTACTAGGTTGTCTTTGTTTCGAAAGGGTAAACGTGCAATCCGACGGACGTAGCCTGCATGTAGTCGTAGCCCTCTGAGTTAGCTTCGCAACGACAGGAAAATGGAGTCAAATGGATGAGAAACGAGGGAGATATGGTGCGAAATGCAGGCGCCTACGAAAGGCGTAAGGTTTCGGGCCCAACTTGCGCGGTTTCCCGTTTTGGCCATATCTCCCTCGTTAGTCATCGGTTTGACCCCGTTACGATGGAAACACGAAGCTAACTCACAGACGTAACAACTTTTATCGGTGAGACCAAGGAAATCGAGCTTTTGGCGAGGTAGATTTGGCGAGGAACGCGAGGCGTCTGCGGGACGCGTTATAGCGCTACTAGCTGTCTTTGTTTGAAAGGGTAAACGTGCAATCCGACGGACGTAGCCTGCATGTAGTCGTAGCCCTACGAGTTATCTTCGCAACGACAGGAAAATGGAGTCAAATGGATGAGAAACGAGGGAGATATGGTGCGAAATGCAGGCGCCTACCGAAAGGCGTAAGGTCTTCGGGCCCGACTTGCGCGGTTTCCCGATTTTGGCCATATCTCCCTCGTTAGTCATCGGTTTGACCCCGTTCGATGGCAGCACGAAGCTAACTCACAGACGTAACAACTTTTATCGGTGAGACCAAGGAAATCGAGCTTTTGGCGAGGTAGATTTGGCGAGGAACGAGGCATCTGCGGGACGCGTTATAGCGCTTCTAGGTTGTCTTTGTTTCGAAAGGGTAAACGTGCAATCCGACGGACGTAGCTTGCATGTAGTTGTAGCCCTATGAGTTATCTTCGCAACGACAGAAAATGGAGTCAAATGGATGAGAAACGAGGGAGATATGGTGCGAAATGCAGGCGCCTACGAAAGGCGTAAGGTTTTCGGGCCCGACTTGCGCGGTTTCCCGTTTTGGCCATATCTCCCTCGTTAGTCATCGGTTTGACCCCGTTCGATGGCAACGCGAAGCTAACTCACGAGACGTAACAACTTTTATCGGTGAGACCAAGGAAATCGAGCTTTTGGCGAGGTAGATTTGGCGAGGAACGCGAGGCATCTGCGGGACGCGTTATAGCGCTACTAGTTGTCTTTGTTTCGAAAGGGTAAACGTGCAATCCGACGGACGTAGCTTTGCATGTAGTCGTAGCCCTACGAGTTATCTTCGCAACGACAGGAAAATGGAGTCAAATGGATGAGAAGCGAGGGGAGATATGGTGCGAAATACAGAGCGCCTACACGAAAGGCGTAAGGTTTTCGGGCCCAACTTGCGCGGTTTCCCGATTTTAGCCATATCTCCCTCGTTAGTCATCGGTTTGACCCCGTTCTGATGGCAACGCGAAGCTAACTCACAGGCGTAACAACTTTTATCGGTGAGACCAAGGAAATGGAGCTTTTGGCGAGGTAGATTTGGCGAGGAACGCGAGGCATCTGCGGGACGCGTTATAGCGCTTCTAGGTTGTCTTTGTTTGAAAGGGTAAACGTGCGCAATCCGACGGACGTAGCCTGCATGTAGTCGTAGCCCTCCGAGTTATCTTCGCAACGACAAGAAAATGGAGTCAAATGGATGAGAAGCGAGGGAGATATGGTGCGAAATGCAGGCGCCTACCGAAAGGCGTAAGGTTTTCGGGCCCGACTTGCGCGGTTTCCCGATTTTGGCCATATCTCCCTCGTTAGTCATCGGTTTGACCCCGTTCCGATGGCAACACGAAGCTAACTCACGAGATGTAACAACTTTTATCGGTGAGACCAAGGAAATCGAGCTTTTGGCGAGGTAGATTTGGCGAGGAACGCGAGGCGTCTGCGGGACGCGTTATAGCGCTACTAGTTGTCTTTGTTTCGAAAGGGTAAACGTGCAATCCGACGGACGTAGCCTTGCATGTAGTCGTAGCCCTACGAGTTAGCTTCGCAACGACAGCAAAATGGAGTCAAATGGATGAGAAACGAGGGGAGATATGGTGCGAAATGCAGGCGCCTACCACGAAAGGCGTAAGGTTTTCGGGCCCAACTTGCGCGGTTTCCCGATTTTGGCCATATCTCCCTCGTTAGTCATCGGTTTGACCCCGTTCGATGGCAACGCGAAGCTAACTCACGAGACGTAACAACTTTTATCGGTGAGACCAAGGAAATCGAGCTTTTGGCGAGGTAGATTTGGCGAGGAACGTGAGAGGCGTCTGCGGGACGCGTTATAGCGCTTCTAGCTGTCTTTGTTTCGAAAGGGTAAACGTGCAATCCGACGGACGTAGCCTGCATGTAGTCGTAGCCCTACGAGTTAGCTTCGCAACGACAGGAAAATGGAGTCAAATGGATGAGAAACGAGGGAGATATGGTGCGAAATGCAGGCGCCTACCGAAAGGCGTAAGGTTTTCGGGCCCGACTTGCGCGGTTTCCCGATTTTGGCCATATCTCCCTCGTTAGTCATCGGTTTGACCCCGTTCGATGGCAACACGAAGCTAACTCCACAGGCGTAACAACTTTTATCGGTGAGACCAAGGAAATCGAGCTTTTGGCGAGGTAGATTTGGCGAGGAACGCGAGGCATCTGCGGGACGCGTTATAGCGCTTCTAGTTGTCTTTGTTTCGAAAGGGTAAACGTGCAATCCGACGGACGTAGCCCGCATGTAGTCGTAGCCCTACGAGTTATCTTCGCAACGACAAGAAAATGGAGTCAAATGGATGAGAAACGAGGGAGATATGGTGCGAAATGCAAGCGCCTACACGAAAGGCGTAAGGTTTTCGGGCCCGACTTGCGCGGTTTCCCGATTTTGGCCATATCTCCCTCGTTAGTCATCGGTTTGACCCCGTTCGATGGCAACACGAAGCTAACTCACTAGCGTAACAACTTTTATCGGTGAGACCAAGGAATTCGAGCTTTTGGCGAGGTAGATTTGGTGAGGAACGTGAGGCATCTGCGGGACGCGTTATAGCGCTTCTAGCTGTGTTGTTTCGAAAGGGTAAACGTGCAATCCGACGGACACGTAGCCTGCATGTAGTCGTAGCCCTACGAGTTATCTTCGCAACGACAGAAAATGGAGTCAAATGGATGAGAAGCGAGGGAGATATGGTGCGAAATGCAGGCGCCTACGAAGGCGTAAGGTTTTCGGGCCCAACTTGCGCGGTTTCCCGATTTTGGCCATATCTCCCTCGTTAGTCATCGGTTTGACCCCGTTCGATGGCAACGCGAAGCTAACTCACGAGATGTAACAACTTTTATCGGTGAGACCAAGGAAATCGAGCTTTTGGCGAGGTAGATTTGGCGAGGAACGCGAGCGTCTGCGGGACGCGTTATAGCGCTTCTAGTTGTCTTTGTTTCGAAAGGGTAAACGTGCAATCCGACGGACGTAGCCTGTATGTAGTCGTAGCCCTCTGTGTTAGCTTCGCAACGACAGCAAAATGGGGTCAAATGGATGAGAAACGAGGGAGATATGGTGCGAAATGCAGGCGCCTACGAAAGGCGTAAGGTTTTCGGGCCCGACTTGCGCGGTTTCCCGATTTTGGCCATATCTCCCTCGTTAGTCATCGGTTTGACCCCGTTCGATGGCAACACGAAGCTAACTCACGAGACGTAACAACTTTTATCGGTGAGACCAAGGAAATCGAGCTTTTGGCGAGGTAGATTTGGCGAGGAACGTGAGGCGTCTGCGGGACGCGTTATAGCGCTTCTAGCTGTCTTTGTTTGAAAGGGTAAACGTGCAATCCGACGGACGTAGCCCGCATGTAGTCGTAGCCCTACGAGTTATCTTCGCAACGACAAGAAAATGGAGTCAAATGGATGAGAAACGAGGGGAGATATGGTGCGAAATGCAGGCGCCTACCGAAAGGCGTAAGGTTTTCGGGCCCGACTTGCGCGGTTTCCCGATTTTGGCCATATCTCCCTCGTTAGTCATCGGTTTGACCCCGTTACGATGGCAACACGAAGCTAACTCACGAGACGTAACAACTTTTATCGGTGAGACCAAGGAAATCGAGCTTTTGGCGAGGTAGATTTGGTGAGGAACGCGAGGCATCTGCGGGACGCGTTATAGCGCTTCTAGGCTGTCTTTGTTTGAAAGGGTAAACGTGCAATCCGACGGCACGAGCCTGCATGTAGTCGTAGCCCTCGAGTTATCTTCGCAACGACAAGAAAATGGAGTCAAATGGATGAGAAGCGAGGGGAGATATGGTGCGAAATGCAAGCGCCTACACGAAAGGCGTAAGGTTTTCGGGCCCGACTTGCGCGGTTTCCCGATTTTGGCCATATCTCCCTCGTTAGTCATCGGTTTGACCCCGTTCGATGGCAACACGAAGCTAACTCACGAGACGTAACAACTTTTATCGGTGAGACCAAGGAAATCGAGCTTTTGGCGAGGTAGATTTGGCGAGGAACGTGAGGCGTCTGCGGGACGCGTTATAGCGCTACTAGTTGTCTTTGTTTCGAAAGGGTAAACGTGCAATCCGACGGACGTAGCCCGCATGTAGTCGTAGCCCTCGAGTTATCTTCGCAACGACAGAAAATGGGGTCAAATGGATGAGAAGCGAGGGGAGATATGGTGCGAAATGCAGGCGCCTACCGCAAAGGCGTAAGGTTTTCGGGCCCGACTTGCGCGGTTTCCCGATTTTGGCCATATCTCCCTCGTTAGTCATCGGTTTGACCCCGTTCGATGGCAACGCGAAGCTAACTCACGAGACGTAACAACTTTTATCGGTGAGACCAAGGAAATCGAGCTTTTGGCGAGGTAGATTTGGCGAGGAAACGCGGCATCTGCGGGACGCGTTATAGCGCTACTAGTTGTGTTGTTTCGAAAGGGTAAACGTGCAATCCGACGGACGTAGCCTGCATGTAGTCGTAGCCCTCTGAGTTAGCTTCGCAACGACAGCAAAATGGAGTCAAATGGATGAGAAACGAGGGAGATATGGTGCGAAATGCAAGCGCCTACCGAAAAGGCGTAAGGTTTTCGGGCCCAACTTGCGCGGTTTCCCGATTTTGGCCATATTTCCCTCGTTAGTCATCGGTTTGACCCCGTTCTGATGGCAACGCGAAGCTAACTCACAGGCATAACAACTTTTATCGGTGAGACCAAGGAAATCGAGCTTTTGGCGAGTTAGATTTGGCGAGGAACGTGAGGCGTCTGCGGGACGCGTTATAGCGCTTCTAGTTGTCTTTGTTTCGAAAGGGTAAACGTGCAATCCGACGGACGTAGCCTGCATGTAGTCGTAGCCCTACGAGTTATCTTCGCAACGACAAGAAAATGGGGTCAAATGGATGAGAAACGAGGGAGATATGGTGCGAAATGCAAGCGCCTACGAAAGGCGTAAGGTTTTCAGGCCCAACTTGCGCGGTTTCCCGATTTTGGCCATATCTCCCTCTTTAGTCATCGGTTTGAGCCCATTCTGATGGCAACACGAAGCTAACTCACAGATGTAACAACTTTTATCGGAGAGACCAAGGAAATCGAGCTTTTGGTGAGGTAGATTTGGCGAGGAACGCGAGGCATCTGCGGGATGCGTTATAGCGCTTCTAGTTGTGCGTTGTTTCGAAAGGGTAAACATGCAATCCGACGGACGTAGCCTGCATGTAGTCGTAGCCCTACGAGTTATCTTCGCAACGACAGAAAATGGAGTCAAATGGATGAGAAGCGAGGGGGAGATATGGTGCGAAATGCAAGCGCCTACCTGAAAGGCGTAAGGTTTTCGGGCCCAACTTGCGCGGTTTCCCGATTTTGGCCATATCTCCCTCGTTAGTCATCGGTTTGACCCCGTTCTGATGGCAACACGAAGCTAACTCACAGATGTAACAACTTTTATCGGTGAGACCAAGGAAATCAAGCTTTTGACGAGGTAGATTTCGCGAGGAACGCGAGGCGTCTGCGGGACGCGTTATAGCGCTACTAGGCTGTCTTTGTTTCGAAAGGGTAAACGTGCAATCCGACGGACGTAGCCTGCATGTAGTCGTAGCCCTCTGAGTTAGCTTCGCAACGACAGCAAAACGGGGTCAAATGGATGAGAAACGAGGGAGACATTGTGCGAAATGCAGGCGCCTACCGCAAAGGCGTAAGGACGTCGGGCCCAACTTGCGCGGTTTCACGATTTTGGCCATATCTCCCTCATTAGTCATCGGTTTGACCCCGTTACGATGGCAACACGAAGCTAACTCACGAGACGTAACAACTTTTATCGGTGAGACCAAGGAAATCGAGCTTTTGGCGAGGTAGATTTGGCGAGGAACGCGAGGCGTCTGCGGGACGCGTTATAGCGCTTCTAGTTGTCTTTGTTTCGAAAGGGTAAACGTGCAATCCGACGGACGTAGCCTGCATGTAGTCGTAGCCCTACGAGTTATCTTCGCAACGACAAGAAAATGGGGTCAAATGGATGAGAAACGAGGGGAGATATGGTGCGGAAATGCGGGCGCCTACCGAAAGGCGTAAGGTTTTCGGGCCCGACTTGCGCGGTTTCCCGATTTTGGCCATATCTCCCTCGTTAGTCATCGGTTTGACCCCGTTACGATGGCAACGAAGCTAACTCACGAGGCGTAACAACTTTTATCGGTGAGACCAAGGAAATCGAGCTTTTGGCGAGGTAGATTTGGCGAGGAACGCGAGGCGTATCTGGGGACGCGTTATAGCGCTTCTAGTTGTCTTTGTTTCGAAAGGGTAAACGTGCGATCCGACGGACGTAGCCTGCATGTAGTCGTAGCCCTACGAGTTATCTTCGCAACGACAAGAAAATGGAGTCAAATGGATGAGAAGCGAGGGAGATATGGTGCGAAATGCAAGCGCCTACCGAAAGGCGTAAGGTTTTCGGGCCCGACTTGCGCGGTTTCCCGATTTTGGCCATATCTCCCTCGTTAGTCATCGGTTTGACCCCGTTCGATGGCAACACGAAGCTAACTCACAGATGTAACAACTTTTATTGGTGAGACCAAGGAAATCGAGCTTTTGGTGAGGTAGATTTTGCATGGAACGCGAGGCATCTGCGGGACGCGTTATAGCGCTACTAGTTGTCTTTGTTTCGAAAGGGTAAACGTGCGATCCGACGGACGTAGCCTGCATGTAGTCGTAGCCCTCGAGTTATCTTCGCAACGACGAAGAAAATGGAGTCAAATGGATGAGAAACGAGGGAGATATGGTGCGAAATGCAAGCGCCTACCGAAAGGCGTAAGGTTTTCGGGCCCGACTTGCGCGGTTTCCCGATTTTGGCCATATCTCCCTCGTTAGTCATCGGTTTGACCCCGTTCGATGGCAACACGAAGCTAACTCACGAGATGTAACAACTTTTATCGATGAGACCAAGGAAATCGAGCTTTTGGCGAGGTAGATTTGGCGAGGAACGCGAGGCGTCTGCGGGACGCGTTATAGCGCTACTAGTTGTCTTTGTTTCGAAAGGGTAAGCGTGCAATCCGACGGACGTAGCCTGCATGTAGTCGTAGCCCTACGAGTTATCTTCGCAACGACAGCAAAATGGAGTCAAATGGATGAGAAGCGAGGGAGATATGGTGCGAAATGCGGGCGCCTACCGCAAAGGCGTAAGGTTTTCGGGCCCGACTTGCGCGGTTTCCCGATTTTGGCCATATCTCCCTCGTTAGTCATCGGTTTGACCCCGTTCTGATGGCAACACGAAGCTAACTCACAGATGTAACAACTTTTATCGGTGAGACCAAGGAAATCGAGCTGTTGACGAGGTGGATTTCGCGAGGGAACGCGAGGCATCCGCGGGACGCATTATAGTGCTACTAGTTGTGCTGTTTCGAAAGGGTAAACGTGCAATCCGACGGACGTAGCTTGCATGTAGTCGTAGCCCTCTGAGTTAGCTTCGCAACGACAGCAAAATGGGGTCAAATGGATGAGAAACGAGGGAGATATGGTGCGAAATGCAGGCGCCTACCGGAAAGGCGTAAGGACGTCGGGCCCAACTTGCGCGGTTTCCCGATTTTGGCCATATCTCCCTCGTTAGTCATCGGTTTGACCCCATTCTGATGGCAACTGCGAAGCTAACTCACAGATGTAACAACTTTTATCGGTGAGACCAAGGAAATCGAGCTTTTGGTGAGGTAGATTTGGCGAGGAACGAGGCATCTGCGGGACGCGTTATAGCGCTTCTAGCTGTGCTGTTTTGAAAGGGTAAACGTGCAATCCGACGGACGTAGCCTGCATGTAGTCGTAGCCCTCTGAGTTATCTTCGCAACGACAGAAAATGGAGTCAAATGGATGAGAAGCGAGGGAGATATGGTGCGAAATGCGAGCGCCTACGAAAGGCGTAAGGTTTTCGGGCCCAACTTGCGCGGTTTCCCGATTTTGGCCATATCTCCCTCGTTAGTCATCGGTTTGACCCCGTTCTGATGGCAACACGAAGCTAACTCACAGATGTAACAACTTTTATCGGTGAGACCAAGGAAATCGAGCTTTTGGTGAGGTAGATTTGGTGAGGAACGCGAGGCATCTGCGGGACGCGTTATAGCGCTTCTAGGTTGTCTTTGTTTGAAAGGGTAAACGTGCAATCCGACGGACGTAGCCTGCATGTAGTCGTAGCCCTCCGAGTTAGCTTCGCCAGCGAAGCAAAATGGGGTCAAATGGATGAGAAACGAGGGGAGATATGGTGCGAAATGCAGGCGCCTACCGGAAAGGCGTAAGGTTTTCGGGCCCGACTTGCGCGGTTTCCCGATTTTGGCCATATCTCCCTCGTTAGTCATCGGTTTGACCCCGTTACGATGGCAACACGAAGCTAACTCACGAGATGTAACAACTTTTATCGGTGAGACCAAGGAAATCAAGCTTTTGACGAGGTAGATTTGGCGAGGAACGCGAGGCGTCTGCGGGACGCGTTATAGCGCTTCTAGCTGTGCTGTTTCGAAAGGGTAAACGTGCAATCCGACGGACGTAGCCTGCATGTAGTCTTAGCCCTCTGAGTTAGCTTCGCAACGATAGCAAAATGGAGTCAAATGGATTAGAAACGAGGGAGATATGGCGCAAAATGCAAGCGCCAATCGGAAAGGCGTAAGGTTTTCGGGCCCAACTTGCGCGGTTTCCCGATTTTGGCCATATCTCCCTCGTTAGTCATCGGTTTGACCCCGTTCTGATGGCAACACGAAGCTAACTCACAGATGTAACAACTTTTATCGATGAGACCAAGGAAATCGAGCTTTTGGTGAGGTAGATTTGGCGAGGAACGTGAGGCATACGGGACGCGTTATAGCGCTACTAGTTGTCTTTGTTTGAAAGGGTAAACGTGCAATCCGACGGACGTAGCCTGCATGTAGTCGTAGCCCTCGCGAGTTAGCTTCGCAACGACAGAAAATGGGGTCAAATGGATGAGAAACGAGGGAGATATGGTGCGAAATGCGGGCGCCTACCGCAAAGGCGTAAGGTTTTCGGGCCCGACTTGCGCGGTTTCCCGATTTTGGCCATATCTCCCTCGTTAGTCATCGGTTTGACCCCGTTCGATGGCAACACGAAGCTAACTCACGAGACGTAACAACTTTTATCGGTGAGACCAAGGAAATCGAGCTTTTGGCGAGGTAGATTTGGCGAGGAACGCGAGGCGTCTGCGGGACGCGTTATAGCGCTTCTAGTTGTCTTTGTTTGAAAGGGTAAACGTGCAATCCGACGGACACGAGCCTGCATGTAGTCGTAGCCCTCGAGTTATCTTCGCAACAGACAGGAAAATGGAGTCAAATGGATGAGAAACGAGGGGAGATATGGTGCGAAATGCAAGCGCCTACCGAAAGGCGTAAGGTTTTCGGGCCCGACTTGCGCGGTTTCCGATTTTGGCCATATCTCCCTCGTTAGTCATCGGTTTGACCCGTTCGATGGCAAACGAAGCTAACTCACAGGCGTAACAACTTTTATCGGTGAGACCAAGGAAATCGAGCTTTTGGCGAGGTAGATTTGGCGAGGAACGTGAGGCGTCTGCGGGACGCGTTATAGCGCTTCTAGGTTGTCTTTGTTTCGAAAGGGTAAACGTGCAATCCGACGGACACGGCCTGCATGTAGTCGTAGCCCCTACGAGTTATCTTCGCAACGACAAGAAAATGGAGTCAAATGGATGAGAAACGAGGGGAGATATGGTGCGAAATGCAAGCGCCTACGAAGGGCGTAAGGTTTTCGGGCCCAACTTGCGCGGTTTCCCGATTTTGGCCATATCTCCCTCGTTAGTCATCGGTTTGACCCCGTTTAGAACCAAGCTAACTCACGGACGTAACAACTTTTATCGGTGAGACCAAGGAAATCGAGCTTTTGGCGAGGTAGATTTGGCGAGGAGCGTAGGCGTGGGACGCGTTATAGCGCTACTAGCTGTCTTTGTTTCGAAAGGGTAAACGTGCAATCCGACGGACGTAGGCCTGCATGTAGTCGTAGCCCTACGAGTTAGCTTCGCAACGACAGCAAAATGGGGTCAATTTTGAGTCACTAGGCTATGATGATTTGGATTTGGATTCGAGATGCGCCTTGCTTCTCAATTTTGAATTTGATTTAGGTTTATCTTGTTTGGGTTGAGAAATTTGTTGAATATCTCGTCTGCACAGGAATAACGGATCTAGTGCGGGTGAGGCCTTTGGAGATCGGATCGAGTACACCCTTCTTGGGTTTGGAATCTTCTTCTTTGCATCTTGCTCTTCATGTTCTTTGGCGATTTTGCATTAAATGCGATTTGCTCTTCTTTGGACTTGAACTTGAGCTTCTTCGGCTTTGGTGGATTGGGGTCGGCGAGGGCCTATCAGCCCATACGCATCAGTTGGCTCTTGGTAGGGGCTTCCCAATGCTTGCTTCTTCCCTTTGGTCGACTTCTCCAGGTGGGTCCGGTAGGAATAATTCTTGAACTTGGTCTGCAGCTTTGTTCTTACGCCTTAGGAGGGCTCTCGGTGGCGAGATCTACTCCTTTACCCCGCTTTTTGGCATCATCAATGAGTGTAGCCGGGCGGTGACCTTGTTCTTTATGCGTCCAGCTAAGGCCATGGTGTCTTAAGACTGAGGAAATATCGGTGGTTACATGCATGTAAGACTCCCATCGCTTGTTGTGCTCTTGATCAATAGCGTTCGTGAAGCGAGCAGCGATGAGTGGTTTTATACCATCTCATTGTGTTATTTTTAAGCATATTTACATCGTTTTTCTATTCATTTTTAGCTTTTGTTTTGCTTGGAATTGTAAACTTTCGATGGTTTTCGGTTTTGTAGGTTTCTCCACGCGTTTTCAACATATTTGGTGGTATTTGACACCAAAATGAAATAAATCATGACCATTGATACATTTTTGGCAAAGATGGAGTTGTTTGGATGAAGAATGAAGAGGATTTGAAGTCGGATGTTGAAGAAACCGTGTTTTGGAGCTCGTGTAATAAGGCGGTTGGAAAATTAAGTGGCAGACGGATCTAACGATCTTAGAATCGTATCTCAGCCGACCACATCGTAGTTCTATGCGTTAGGAACATTGTGGAAAATTTTTGTGGCGATCCAGCGACTAACAAGGAGATATCACGTTTTTTCCCAAAACGCGGCCGAGTGTAGAAAATTATGCTAGGCCGAAGACGTCGGACCGCGGTGCGCTTTGTGATGGACCGCGGTCCGCTATGTTCTGACTCAAAAAAATGAAATTTTCGTGGGGTCAGACCGCGGTCCGCATTTTATCTTTGGGCCGCGGTCGCGTCGATTTTACCCCAATTCGTCTTTTCTCGGCCCGAAACATATACAAACCACTTCGGACTTCTTTCCTATGAACCACACACCCTAATTTCTACTTTTTCCAGCCTCCAAGGTAGAGAAACACCCAAGGCATCCCTCGTTGAAGATTGAGGCGAAGAACGAAGACTACAACCGAAGAACCAAGTGCGAGGATCAATCTACGAGGTTCTAGGTTGTATAATTCTATCTTAGTTTTGTTTAGGGTTTTTTATACTTATTTTCCATGGATACTTTTTGTATATCTTGTGATTGTTTTCCTACGAATATGAGTGGCTAAATCCCCTTGTGTGGGGGTTTTGCAGGATCTATGTTTTTGATGAATTAATTCAAACCCTAGTTTTTCAATG